>OMNW01004434.1:46946-60013 GCA_900303245.1 Selene dorsalis | reverse complement strand
CGTCTCGGTGGCCAATAGGAAGAGAGGTGAAGAAGGCGAAGGGAGTTGGGGGTGGGGGCTTGGAGAGGCAGGGTTGCAGTAGCAACAGAAGAGATGTCAAGTGGCTGTGAAGGGAACAAAGCAGAAGGAAGAGAGGAAAAGCAAATACACCAACAGAGACATCCAGAGAATTTCAGAGGAAAATCAAGGTGTTAAAGAAGACGGTGGTGCAGAGACATGAAGCAGCAGAGCTGAAACAATGTCAAGAGAACAATAATTGACCTCAAATTTGTGTTGTTTAGACTCCTACATTAATCATTTCCCTCTGTATCTGTCAAATCAAGAACAAACAAAGAAATTCTAATGATTCTTACTCAAGCAAACAATCACCTCTCTGTAATCAGTTTCAATGCTGTGTGTGTATAAATGCATGTGGTGCTCCTTGGCTGCGCCTCCAAGTCTACGGCCCTGTGCTGTTCCGCCAATTTGATCACAACATGCCCGTCTTCAGAAGCCGGCGTGAGCAGACGTGTGGAAGTTTGCAAGCGCTTCAAACGAAGTCGAATCAAACAAAGTCCTCCACCAAGGTTAGTGCGTGTCTGACCTGCTGTCTCGACAGCCAGGAGAATATTATTTGGCCAAAGATTATTTTGGAGCAACATCTCAGACGGAGCTAAAAGCCACTGAGACTCTTATTCTCTGATGCGAGGCTCAGCGATGCTTGAACTTCCACATATTCCCCAGGTTCTTATTTGTGAAGCATTTTCTTCTGAGACATGGATCACGTCCCAGACATGTATTGTCAGCTGGTCCTCAGCACGGAGGCAGAGCTCCAACGGTAATTACCAAGAGAATATCTTGAAGGAATTCCTACCGAGGCATTGATCCTGTGTAGGTAATTAGCTATTTCTTCTTCTGAGAGCAGGTCAACTGAGACACATAGTCTGAATGTTCAAGGTGGCCCTGGCTTTATGGAGCTTTTTCTTTGTGATTTTATGCGAATAGAAAAAAAATCTAGTTTAAAGGTGGATCAGGTGGGTCATGAAAGTTGAATGTAGATGGGTTCAGCTTTGATTCTTTTATCCTTAAAGTGTGAACCAAAACCAGCCGTTCTGAACAGGGCTGTTTTGGGGCTGTGATGGTTGATCCTTGAGGTATTTTGACCGAAGCATGTCACAGACATGTCTTTAAGACACCTGGGAACTATTTTATTTTGTGAAAAAGCGGCATAATATGTCTCCTTTAAGCGCTCATCAGTGCACAGTCGGTCAGTGGTGTCTGCGTCAGTGCCACTGGCGTTCGCAGGGGGCACTGTTGCTTTGTGATCCTTCCACACCGAGTCCAGTCACTCCCACCACATGGCCTCTCTTCCTCTCCACCCACCCCCACCCCTCTCCCTCTCATGTGTCCTTGTTATTGTGATGAGCTATGCCCAATTTCAGTACAACCACTGGACTCCTGGAAGCAGCTGTCCCTTCTAATCTGCTCCTGAGTCAAGGTCTAGGTTTGGAACTGCGCCCGACAGCGAAGCTTTAGCCACGACAAAGACTGATTTGAGACTCTGGGATACTATGGGTCTCCCCGAACGCCAGAGCAGTGGCACTCTCATCACCTTGTTAATCAGCAATGACACCACGCGAATTGCCAGTCAGCCTGTTTACAATTAATCTTTTCAACTACAAATTTAATTCCCATGGCCGCAGCATCCCACAGAGAGAGGAACCCGTATTCATGTATTGTCATTGTCTTCTGCATCACTATGGAGGAGCTATCAAATTAAATACTGGCTTCAAATTGGTCAGATGGCAGCTTCTTTTGTCTCTGTGCTGTTATAACAGCTGCTCCTGGACTACATTTAAGTCTGGTTGATTGTGGTTGACTTCTGCTGTGGCCTCAATTTTAGGCAGAAGAGAAATATTGTGAGTATTCATCCCATCATCTGTCTCTGACTCATATTTTTTGGTGGCTGACCTGCTCCTCTCTAAATATATTTACGCTTCTCACTGCAATTTTTTTTTTCATATATCCCATTCCAAAAAATTGGATTTCATTAGATCGTATCGCTGTACATTTTGAGCCAGTGTAGCCAGCGGCTTTATTGCATTTTTTTGCTTTTCGCATTGCCTGTGTTGGTATTGTGGTTTGGTTGAACTCCAGTGACATGAAATCATGACGCGGACCCCTGACCACCTCCATATCTGGCCGTAAACATCTGGTAGTTATGCAAACATAATGGACACCTTGATCTGTCAGGGTGTGATGGGATGAAAAATCTCACTGAAATGAAGCCTCTTTCTGCCTGCTGTCCACACTTACCTCACTTCAAGCAAGATAAGACAATGATGAGATCACGCACGCACACGCGCACTTTCCTTTTCTACTAGTTGTTAGTGGCTTTGTAGTCCTGGCCCACTGCCAGCTCTCTGTCCGTCTGTCTGTCAGACTGAGCATGCTCATTACAACCTTGACAACCCTCCACTGGGGTTGCCAAGGATACCATACAGCGCTTGCCAGGTCCTGATTGTGTATGCGAGTGTGTATTAGGGCGGCACAAACTCACACAAATACAAACAACATACATACACAACATTTTTGGTAATATAGCCACAGGCGTACAAACACACGCACACACACTTTCTCTTTCTGTATTTCTCTCTAGCCTCTCTCTCTCTCTCCCCCTCTCTCTCCCTTTTCTTTTTCTCTCTAGATCATTGTTAATCAGTCTTGTCCCATCTCCTCTCCACTGGCTGTCAGCTGCTTGTCAGAAGCCCGTCAAAGCCCCTGCAGTCCGTCACACACTGCTGCCGTTAATGACATCTGATGACACCCATCGCTGAAGTCACCCGCTGGAGATGACTCGGGGACTCTGGATGTGCTCGCTGCTTGGAAATTATTTCCTCTATGCAGCCTGCTGTTTGTTTTAGAATACGTCCCCAACCTAATTCCGCTTTACATATTTGCAGGCCACTTATCCTCCTACCTCTACCTCACTCCTCATATTTGTCGCTATTTTACAGCAGCTTACGTTAAAGTGAATAAATTAAAAAATGAAAGGAATAAAAGACTATATTAGAAAATGTGAAACTTAAAAAGTTGGTAATCTGATTCTGGTATTGTAATATAACTAAGCAAGTTCAAAGACATCTAAAAAGTTGCATAATTTATTTTGTTTCCCTAAGAAAATGTGTTAAATATATTCACTGTCTGTATTATAAAAGTCCATTATGCTGTCTGCCTGGAGACACTGTGACATTTTATCAATGTTCAAAGCAGCAAATGTAAAACCTACTGTTTTTAAAAGATGATCGTCATTCATCCGCTCTATTAGTCCACTATTTATTTTCTTCCCACACACTCTGCTGCTGAAGTCCCTCCATTACTTCATCCCTTCTTTATTCCTTTGCTCCAATTTGTTAGTGTCCTCATTCCTTTCCATACATGTCTTTCATAACCCTCCTCCTTACCTTTGCGCCCACTCATGCCATTGAATTTGTCCTTCCCATACACCTTCGACTCTCTTGCTCTGCTCTCTGAATGGCGGCCTTACAACAGAGCCTCTGCCTGCTTGTATTGCTCTCTGCTCTTTCCCTCCTTCTTACCTTTAACTTCCTCTCACATTTTCTTCCGCCTGTCTCGCTGTTTCTCTCCGCCTGTCTCCCGCAGTGCTTATTTCTCACATTCTCTCTCTCTCTCTCTCTTCCCCTTTCTCTTCTCTAGAGGAGGAAGTGGAAAACTTTGACGTGTCCAGTCTCCAGGAAGAGGCTCTGAGGAACATTGAGGCTGACAGCTTCTGGTGCATGAGCAAACTGCTGGACGGCATCCAGGTAAGCATGTGTGTACGTGCGTGTTGAGAAGATGTAGGCTGTCTTAGAATAAACATTGATGAAAATACCTGCGGTTTTATACTTTTGTTCCAACACATGGTAGATGCTCAGCCTCCTGCTGACTCCCTCCTCCGTGTAGTCTGTCCATCCCCTTTTTCCTGTACATTTCTTCCTCTCAAGTTGTTTATTTGTATAGATGCAGTGTGAGTGGTAGTCTCAAGAGCTTATGGGTGATTTTTTGCTTTTTTATAGACTAAATAATTAATTTATAAATAGAAATAATAACTAGCCTCTCTACACATTCTGAACATCCTGACTGTCTTTCATCTTTCAAGTTGCATACGCAATATGAGACCAGCCATCACTTGCTTTTATCAGGGTGTCTCGGCTTCGCAAGACGCTCACCTTTCTTCTTCTCTGCCTGTTTACCTCACGTCTCCACCTCTTAATGCCTGGCAGGGACTATAAAATTGACTTGTAAAACAGCATGTACAGTGTTTCTAGACTTTCGTATAAGGTGAAACGAATGATAACCCAAGGGTTGGATCTCCCTACCGTAGAGATCGTTCATCCAAAATACTGAGCGTGGAGCAACCGGAACCTGTGTGCAGGATGCACCCCTGGGGTGTTGGTTCTCTGTGGTATCAGCAGCACTAACTCTTTTCACAAACACAGCTTATGATTCACTTTTTCTATTATCAAGCTTGAGTTTCCTGAATGGAATGGTCACCTAAATTACTGGTGTCTATGTAATCAAAGTTTAGCTATTGTATTTATATAAGGACGACTCTGGCATATGTTTAACTTAATCGCCATTTCTCTTCATTTCCATCATAAGAACCACGTTATAAATTGAGTTATAGATGGATAAATAGATAGAATGATGGATGGATGGATGGATGGCAAGGCTGTGTACTTACGTGCTGAGGTGTATGTGTGCAAAACCACCTCACCATACAAGTCTGACTGAACAAAAAATACGTTCATGCAAAATATAATGAAGAACATTTTGAGACCTTCACTGCCAAACATCTGTGCTTTTCCGCTGTGAAGGATATTTAACGTACAGAAACAGTGTAGGTCGCATTGCTTCGCAGTTTAGTGTATGTGTGCATGACATGACACGACACATAATCAATTCTATGCACAGTGCTGAATGTCTCTGCGTTGGGGAGGGCTAACACTGATGTCAGTCGTAAAGCCTGCGGGGCCTTTGTAAAAGTGTGAGCGTTGTGTATGAAAGAGCTTTTCTGCGTGATTCTAAGAAATGTGATTGTCTTGCATATTCTAAAACAGGCCGGAGCGTCCAGAGACTAGATAATTGCAGCACCGAACTTCATTTTTGTTTCATCATTTCTTCCCAAGCCCTTTTGCCCACCAGCTCTCTTAATCGACCTCGCTCTCAGCGGTCATGGTTGAGCCACCTGTCAATTCTAAACGTGCCTGCCCGGGTCGCTGGTAGATTTACCCTGAACAGTGGCCACTGTTACTCCGCATCCTCATTTCTGCCTTCACACTCAAATATGTTTCCACCATATCTGCGTATGCTGGATTAAAGCATTGAGCCCAAGGCAATAGGGACTTTGCCTTGGCCACTTCTTTTCTTATAGAGCAAATAACATCTACAAAAGCAAAGAGTTATTTTTTTTAATTATAAAACATCAACAATTTTGACATTTTTGACTGACTCATCATTTTCTGTCCAGTGACTTAAGGTAACATGGCTATAGCAGTTAGTCGTCAAATTATTGATGAGGTAATGTGATCATTGTTGTATGGAAATTTGGGGTAAAAGATACATTTTGAACTATGATAATTTAATGGATGATTTCTGTTAATTCAATTTGTTTAATACATACATCAGTGCATTAAAATACACTTAACATCTCCTTGCCCCACACTAAAGGTAATTAATAGTAAGGCGCATGTGTTCTGCATAAAAAGTGAGCATCAATAAATAACTATCAATTAGTTGGCTATTCATTTAAGAAATTAATAGATGCTGTGCCTTGTTGCCCCTGAGAGAGCAAGACAGAGAAAGCCGAGCTGGAGAGAAGAAAAGAGTGTGTGTCTTTGTGTGAATGCTTTTGTATGTGTATGGATGCTGTTTGTCCCCATGCTTGTGTTTGTTTGTGACCTTGGCTCCAAACTAATTATGTGCAATGCACCAGGGAAGCCCATGTTTCCCCCCTAATGCTTTCTAAACAATCTGACGGAGGCTGAGTGCCTCAGCACTGTAATTAGTTGGTGATCCTTGCTCTGACCTCGTCTCAAACCCTCTCACATCCACTATACACTATTAGACTTAACTAAGGGCCTGAAGGTGGGGATCTTGGGGTTACGGAGAGTCTACTGTGCAGTTTCATTTTCCCTGCTGCCCTTTAAGCACCTTGCACCTCCAGTATTTCCTCTGGAACTGGCGCCACGCTGGTTTCCACTTGCTTTGGACAAAATACTCAATTGAATCCCACTGCAGTAAGAAGCTCGTAAATGTGTGTGTGTGTAAATGGGTTACATGGGTGGAGGCTTTTGTAAAGAGATACTTTTTTTCTTCAATCCCTCCATGAACACACAGGTGCAATTTAATATGATAACCTGGTGTACAGTAGAAATACTTGGAAAGATTTTTTTTTTTTCTTGTCTTTCCATTACACTAAATTGGCCATTAGTTGTGGTTTTAGCGCTTCAGCGCCATGCTTCTCTCCCACCCAAAGCAGAGCAGGCTATTTTGGCTGTCAATTCATTTAAGCAGCCTCTCTAATGAGCAGCTGCTTGCATTGGCAGCATCGCAGCCCCTTCCTCCAAAGCAGCGGGCTTAGATAAAAGGTAGGTTAGAGAGATCAGTTGATTGGAGACAACTTAACTACCTGTCTGTCCATGCTGACGAAAAATCAGAACGACTGCGAGAAATATTTTGCACCAGACAACTTTTCTTGTTAGTCTTCATGCTTCAAAGGCGCTAAAAATGTCGGGAATAGTCCATGGATGCCTTCTTTAATTCCGGGGGTCTGTAAGTGCAACATTTTTCATGTATATATTATTGATGAAATTAAAGCTGTTGTCTAGGCTGACAACCACGACTGCATAGCCACGCCAGAGCCTGTAACACCTCCCGCTGCGTTAGTTGACAGTAAGTGACAGTTTCAGGAGTAAATGACGACAGCCGTTCTTCTGTCCTGGCTTGACCTTTAAGGCAGGGGTAAATGGTCTGTGTGTGTGTGTGTGTGTGTGTTTCAACAGCATCAACCAGATAACTGCTCTCCGCGGCACCATTTACACATCAAACAGCCTGTCCACTGTTGCCACATCTAGTTCTGACATGATCAAAACCATGGCTGAACTACCTGTGTTCCTGATTAGCCACTCATGTGACACGTTCAAGGGCTTTTAAGCACGACTCTGCCTCTAAACCGATGCACAAATTTGAATTTGAATGAGAGCTGAGCGTTAAATAAACAGGTGGGGAAAAAAAAGGAAATGGATCTGCGACACATTGGTACATTTACCCATTTAAAACACGGCTCTGTTAAGTTGACCCCAATATTACCCCCCGTCTCTCCAGCACCCAATTAGTCTTGTACTGTGCTAAATTGGACAGCGCCTCTGGCTATCTTGACTAATGTAACTTGTTAAAATTGTTCCATATCTGCTGTTTCAATGAATGTAAGTGGAACTGCCATCTCTGCCTAATATTGTATTGTTGATTTAAACACCCCCCCCTCTAATCTAAAACCATAGGATATTATTGATTATCTGTAAGTCAAAACAGCGTCTCAAGGATTTAACCGTTGTCATGTTTCACAGCAAGTAAAACTGAATTTACTCCTCAAGGCAGCACGTTCAGTATGTAGCAGCTATGTGCTGTTCATGCACAGCCAGAGTCCCTGTGTCTTACCTGTCATGTCCACAGAGGGCAATGAAGTCAGAAAGTTGAAAAGTCCATTATTCTGCCAGCACACCCCCAGGGGCTCTCAGTTTTAAAGCCAGCAGATGAAATCCTGCCTTTTATGCTAATTCTGCAGATATGGCTTGTGCAGCAGGGGCTCTTAAATGTATTTTTCCAGAGCAGGACCTAACTTTGAGAAATTTAATTTCGCCCAGGGATCTGAACTTATTATACTTTAACGGTTAGTCTTGACAAATAGGGGTCCAACATTTAAAAAATGTCTGGGACCATTTTCTTCGGTACGAACACCGCGGTTTGACGTATCGGCCTGTGACATGATTCATGCTTGTTAGGAATGTTCCCCTCTGAAGTTCAAGTAAAAGCCACAGTCATGAGTCTTACGGACAGAGTCACTTATTTATAGCTTGAGAGTGAAAAACATGAAATGCATGTACATTCATTCAACTGACAACAACATTTTGACATGAAACTTTTAACAGATGAGCTGGCAAGAATTATATTTTGGCAGGTTTTCAGTGCTACTTCATGTCATGAATCAGGTGCTGTGTGTCAGGTGCTCCTGAAGTGAAGCTGAGATACCCAAGAGACTGAAAAGGTTATTTATCCTGTCACAAGTTAACGTAATCTCTAACTTGTGTCACATGAAGCTGTGCAGTAAAATCAACAGAATATATACATGTAATTTAAATAAAGGAAAACAGACAAAGATAAAATGGTCAATAGCTCCTTCTCTTGCTGCTCTCTGTCTGAGCTGCCTCCAGATCCTCCCAAGAAGCACGCGCCGATTGGAGTGTGTCTGCTTATTGTCAAGGCAACCATCTGTTTCCACGGTGCCAGCAAGAGATGGGGTCTCCCTTGAGTAGGAACAGGGGTCCGAGAACCGACGTCTAGCAGACGGTAGCCAGACCAAACCAGACGCCATGTCCTGTTCCGGTTTCCCTAAGGGTTCCCTACCGTCACCTTGGGCTGTCACTCAATCCTCTACCTACACACACACACACACACACACACAGAGGAGGACTGATCTGCCAGCTGGAGTGTCTGTGCGTGTGATGCGTGTTTGTACATGGGTTTGTATTGTCTGTCGGTGTGCCAGTAAATGCATCGGCGGTTCCAGAGCAACTTTGACCTCAACACACCCGCTTCCCTGTATATGAGCCAAACGTACTTACTATACCCCTCATTGTTTACCTTTCTGTTGAAGATCAAGTGGCATCCTGTTAGCTAAGGTAGTTTACACGCAGGTCAGTGGAGCCGGAGGCAGTAACATCTGCTGAGGATACAGGCCTGGAAAATCAGATGCAGTCAGGATGGATGGAGGAGCATCAAGAAAGGAGCGAGCTCTGTTGTGTTTGATGAAAAGAATCGTCATTAGAGTAACAAGTGCTGTTGATGTTCAAAGTCATACAAGGCAAGGCATGTCTCTTAGCGCGGCTCTTACTCTACTCTGAGGTCGTCCATTAACGGACTGTACGTACCTTGTGATATAACAGAAAAGCTTTTTCATTTGCTCTTAAATGACAGCATTGGATTGCTCAGGGGTAAATAGGCTACTTCAGATAGAAAACAGTATTAATAAGCTATTTTGAAGGAAGCCATTTTAACTGACCACCAGATATGGACTTGACTGATGGCAACCAGGTTACAGTCTGCTTTCGGCAGTGACCTGATAATTGGGCTTAGAAATTTGAGAAACATGTTTTTTGCTCTATTTAGCAGGTTTCTTTACATCGGTCCCTCCCCTCCGTCTCTGCCGTCTCTCTCTGTTTTTTGTTTTCCAGTATCTGTCAGATATAGAAAACACACACACACACACATTTGCAGAGAGGGAAGGAAAGGACATGTGCAGTGTTTATATGATCATCGCGCTCCTATCGTCCCTTATCCAGCTATCAACTACCAGAACTGACTTTACTGATGTATAAACGTCAAACTTAAATGTTGTCTAAACAATAGCAGCTGCACGACACGTCTAAAACTGACAGCTGAGAAAGACTGAAATCTGAGAAGGAGCCCACTGCCAGCTATTGTACATAAGCTTTTTAGCCAAGCTGGAGGCTCGATGGGATGGAAATGTTGGTCTGCCAGGTACAGACAGTCGCTGTTCACAGATGAATCCAGTTGACTTGAGCAATGTGTTATTTTTTTCCTCCAGTGCCACGCAGAGGTTGAGTCTGAGGCTTTGGTGAAAGGTCTCAGTTATATGATTTTCATAAGCTTTGGTACAGATGTTTTACATGAACATGGGCTGATTGATTAACCCTACTTTCACTGTCATCGCGATGTTAACATGCATGATGCCTGAAACGCGATGAGTTACCTGAGCTACACCGCTAGATGTCACTTAACAACAACAATGGCGGACTTTTGTCAGGTCCCTGGGATACCACACCTGAAACGCGTCCACGTGGCATTGACTTCTCGTGTTCAGTCGACTTACAATGTTTAGAGTTTGTTTACAGCGTGCCACCACAGGCCTGGTATATGTACTGCAGCGTATCGAGTGGCTTTCAGAGTGACACAGGAGCTGCATGTTTAATATGAACACTAATATTTGCTTATTTATCGCAATTCACATCGTCATCGCGATGTTGAACAGTGTCATCGCACATCGGACATTTTGCTGATATTGTACAGGCCTAACACGAACTAAAAATATTTTTGTGTGTTGCTCTAGCAGCATTACCACACTGACTGTAGCCTCTTTGTCTTGTTGAGACATTTTGGTCAGCCCCATATCAGAATTAAGGTAACCCAGGACCACACATGCACTTGCCCTACACCTTTCCACCTTTCCCATCGGATGGATTAATTACGCCGCTGCATCTCAAACTGTTGAACTACCCACCGTCTTCCGCCCCAGGTACACGTTAAAGCTTACCACCCCTGAGCTGCCCGGATATTGATGTTCACAAAAACACAAAGCAGCAGAATGAAATCAGGCCCATCCTCCTGTAGCTTCTGTACGGCTATAATTGTCTGCACCTTTGTCTTCACCTTATCACAACCTGTCATCTCTCTCATATAATCACTTTCTACTGCTCTCTCTTATGCTCTTACACACACACACACATACACGCACACGCCTGAGACTGACAGATCATTGCCCTGTCCTTCATTCTTCTCTGCAACATTGTGTGTCCATTATTGTCCACCCTTTATCTTGACCTGTCATCTCTCTCTTGCCTCTCTGTCCTTATGTCTCTCTCTCTCTCTTTTACACGCACACATAGCCCCCGCAGCATTGTTGTGCCGGTTCTGTCCAACTCGCTGATAGACATCCAGCGCCTCAATAGGAGGCAATCTTAGTCCAACGTGGAGCCATTGTTGTCTCTAATAGAATGGACTGAGAGGTGAAGAGGCGCTATCGATTCAGCTGACAGAGGGAGAGGAGGAGAGAGAGAGAGGGAGAACAAAGGAGGAGAGAACGAGTGGCTGTTGACACCTGGCTTAGAAAGAGAAACACAGACTTTATGTTTGTGCACCGCGTGTCCCTTCATTCACGGGGCTGCAGCGAGGCAGCTCCACTTAGTTGCCCGGTCAGATGTGGTGGATGGACAGATGGCGGGAGGAGAGGGGGAACATATGAATTATGAAGGAGTGAGAGTTGATTTCCTCCTGTTGCCTCAGCTGATCAAAGATCTGACATATTGGATTTGGCAAAGAGGGGAAGTGAGCGGAGGAGGAACGGGCAAAAAATAGAAAATGGGAGGAAAAAAAACAAGTAATGAAGGAAGTGAGGGAGTTGAGGAAGGAGAGGGATGAGGGGGGAGAGGAGGAGAGAGGGTGAAGGAAGTGGAGGAGAAGCAGCTGAGGCAGAGAGAGATGGGATGAATGTGAATACAGATGAAAAGCATAGAAATAAAGTAAAAATTTAGTATCTCACTCCCACTCCACAAAAAACAAAAAAAACTAAATGAAAATCAGTCACAAAATAAAATGCACTACAGCATGGAACAAAACGAAACACCAGGGAACACAACAAAGCAGAGGAGACATAATAGCATTTTGAAAACACTTAGTCAAGTCTACTCTCATTAGCACCACCAGACAGATGAAACTAGACAATGAAATGGAGAACAGAAGGTGGGAGAGGGGAAGAGTTAGAGATTGATAAAGGGAGAAATGAGAGGTTTGTATGAGCAGTTGGATGAGGACGGAGGAGGGCAAGAGAAGCGAAAAGAGTGGAAACTAGTGGAAAGGAGGGAGAAGTAGGGAACGCATTAAGAATAGAGGGAAAGAAATGAGCGAGAGGGGGAAGGAAGCATCTGAAATCAGAGACCAATGGCAGCTGTGGAAATCTCTTGAACCTCAGACACAGAACTGTCTTTTTCTTTTGAACATCTTGTTGCCATTGCTTAACTACAGTGTAGAGAAGACTCATTTTCCTTTTGTTTCACTAAAACAAGAAATGAGTCTTTGTAATAGAGGTCGCAGCATATAGAAAAACACACAACAGAATTAACCAGGGAGTCAGAAGCAAAAGAAGTGACCTAACTGGTGTAGGCAGTGCTTTTGTGTAGAGAAGACTTCTACTCTGTTTTACTCTTTGAGTATTTCTCAGTCGGTTTAGGTTTAGATACTTGACATACTTTTCTTTTGTTCAAAAAAATGAGACATGAAGATGGTACTGACTCACTTAAATGTAAATTGCTCGCCTGGTGTTTCTGTGTGGAATTGCCAGTGTAAAATAAAAAGTCTAAAAGGAAGGAATTTTTCATCAGAAAGATGAAAAAAGAAAGAAAATAGGTTAAAAAGTTAAAAACCGGGAAATAAGTTGAGTCATCATTGCCCTAAAAAATGACGAGTCATAGCTTTAAAAAGGAAGTTTTCTATACAAGCTTTTATTTATTCATTTTAGAAACTGAGAGAGTGTGACAGACATGTAAAAGGACAAGGTGGTGGCGATGAGCGAGGACATAAAGACAACCTGACAGGTTTGATGGACGCAAAATGTGAGGGAAGGGTATAAGAAACAGAGGAGGACAATAAATAACATGGGCATAAAAACGAGGTGGAAAATTGGAGTGAAGGAATAGAACAGAGAGCACATGAGATTTGTTAGAGAGAGTTCGAACAAAAAAGCAGAAAAAAGAAAGTGGTGAGTGAGAGGCAGAAAGAGAGAAGGAAGGGCAGTTGATTAAAGCCAGAAGCTTCAATAATGCAAATGTAATTACTTGTACTGGCCCTCACACTTGCTTAGCACCTAACCGTATTAACACTGCAGCGAGAGAGAGAGAGGGAGAGAGAGAGAGAGAGAGGGAGACAGAGAGGGCTTAGAGGAAAATGAAGACACTACACATGTAAAATTAACAAAAACATTAGGTGACGTTCAAGAGATATTTAGTTAATGAAAG
>OMNW01004434.1:28791-39446 GCA_900303245.1 Selene dorsalis | reverse complement strand
TTTTCTCCTCTCCTCTCCTCCCCTCTCCTCTCCTCCCCTCCCCTCTCCTCTCTTCTCCTCCACTGCTCCTCTTCTTCCCTGCGTTTGGTGAAGTCACTTTCATGAGGCAGAGTAGGTTCATTAGTGTCATTTAACATTGTCTAAAGTTGTTCCACTCTCTCCCTTTCTGTTTGGCAGCTAGCTAAGATCTGTCACCAGGATGCATACACCGTTAATGAGCTCGCCTTGTTTATGCTTTTACGGCAGCATGTGATAATTAAACTGCAGAGAGGAGTGTAAAATAATAGCTGTGTGTTTACTTCGCACCCCGTTAATGTAGTGGAGTGTGTGCCTAATTGTTAAACATGCATGTGTGAGCAGCACAAGACAGGTGTCATTCAAGTGTTTGAAGTCTGTGTTTGAGAGCAGGCCTGTGTGTTCTGCCTTACATAATGCTGCACCAATTAAAGCTTTATTAATGCTGTATTTGGGTGTGTGCACTTGTCAGTCAGCCATGATTAGGAGCACAGAGTGTGAGAGAGGAGGATGCTATAGTTCCTCCCGAGCTGGCTTTTCTCATGGATTCTCTGACAGCTCTATAATTACAGCTCTATCATGAAGTGTGTGTATGTGAGTGTATGTGTGTGTATGAGAGAGAGAATGAGTGTCATGGGTTTGATGACTATGAAATGGGGAGTCGCTGAATACTGGGTGGTATTTTTTTTTAATCTTTTGTTATGTAAAGAACCATAAAACAAACATTTATCAAGAACAGAGGAAGGAACAAAGGCGGCCGTTCTCCGTGTCACCCGTATGCAGCGAGTTTCCAGCCGACAGTTCTTCTTCTCGTCCTTTCTTCTCATCAAGCTTTGTCGTGCCATGACGCTGACATCGACACAGACGTTTGAACTCCATGTCGAGAGCATATTGAGACCGCCTGATGCAGCGTATGGTCTCTCTGGCACTGAGATGTAATCTGGACAAATTACAGTAAAAGCAAATAAAAATAGGATTGAGAGACAAATGTGGAAATCCAACAGCGATGATATGGTTTCCTGAGTGAAAACTGCAGTTTTGACTGATGTGTATGTTCATCTGTTTCTTTATGTATTCCCATCTCGGGTTGATAGCGCAGAAGATGAATTGTAGTAATGTCCATAGAAAATCCATCATACCTACTTTGAAAAATAAGGCTGTTGATATTCTCTATTGTTCTTATTGTCAGAAAATCCCATGAAAAACTAAAGCGAACAACAAATTGATTCTACTAAAGAGTATTGTCTGTAAAGCCGCAGGAAGATGTAGCTCATTGTTCTCTGTTTGCAGACCCATTAGATGTAACCTCTGTTTCCACTGGAGGAACCAGGGAATTAAGTTCTTTTAGAGATTCCTGTATGTTGAGGAGCAGAATATCACAGATTATTGGTCCTGCAGTAAACACACAAACCACAGTGCAGTACTTTATCCCTTTGGAAACTAAACTAATGCAAGATTTTCATAAATTAAAGTTTATCCGTTTGGTGGAAAAACACCTGTCAATACAACTCTTACAACCTATCTCACCTCATTGCAGTGTAATGAAATACAGTTTTTATTTTGTATTGACCATTGCAATCTTGGTGCCAGAAATACCTGCTACCTTTTAAGATTTCCACCTTAAGGTTAAGGAAATTGAGACAGACTGCAGAATGCATATTTGAACCACTCATCTGCTTTCTCAAGCCCCTGATGTCATGTAACGACTCGTATCCCATTCTGCAATAAATCAGTAATTTATGAGTTAATGCGACTCATATTTAAGCTCCAGTGTACCTGACCTTGATGATCATCTTCCAAAGATGGGTAATTTAATATTTTCTACTCTCAGTGGTAACTACATGATTTCTAGTCATTACCAAATTACCATATTTTTCATGTCAGTAGAAAATCATGCGACAACTGTTTCAATGAGCTCAAAGTGCAAACCGAGCAAATGAGACATAACTGGAAATGCAGGAAAACCATGCCTCACAGAAAACGCTGAAGAGCCATATTTTATAGCACAAAGTGTGTGTGTCGACAGGGCAGACCAATGACCGTGCCAAAAAAACGCAGGTATTTACGACTTTAATTAATTCTGAGTTCAGGGTGAGGAGTCACACACGTGTGATTTGTATAGGATTAGAATTTCCGCACTTCCAGCCCCACACAAAAAAAGATAAATTGTCACAATCTTGTTAAAAGCAACAGGGGCTTAAAGAGGTTTGGTACACTGCACACTGACCTTTTATGACAAATTAACAAAAATATAGTTTTAATCAGCTCCTATTGGAAGCTATGGTGTCCAAGAAATAATGAAAACACAGACCATACATCACATGCACATGCCTTCTATCCTCACCTCTGGATGCCATTGACCTACAGCTCATCCCCTCCATTCTTCATCGGACTGACATGCAATCGCTTTGAAGCTTTATTGAACGATGAACGCAATCCCAACGTGGTGTGTAGCTTCTCTCAGACAGTTCTGATAGCTCTGTAATTACAACTCTATTGTATGCGTGTGCATGTGTGTAACCGACTGCAGTAGTTATTAATAGAGAAGAGTGTTATGAAGGAATCAGTCTATCGACGCACTTGTTACTGTCATTTGTTTTCATGCCAGAGCTTAAAGGGATGTCTCGGCCGTATACATAGCCATCTCTGTTTTCGAAAAAGTAAAACGAGGCCGTTGATCCTTAATCTGTGTGTTTTACTGCTGTTTTTTAAAATTACAATTCATTGTTATTTCTGACAGAGTCTGTGCACCGCCACATGCAGCAGTATGAGGTGGAATACCTGCAGTTTGCCTTCCGCTGGATGAACAACCTCCTGATGAGGGAGTTGCCACTACGCTGCACGATCAGACTGTGGGACACCTACCAGGTACACACACACACACACACAACAAAGCTTCTGTCACTGTGCTTTTTGTTATCTGTCCATTTCTATCTGGCTCTGCGTGAGGTTTCAGAGATGAAGGTATTCTCTGATAATGACATCTATGATTGCCTCAGAAGTGGCTCTTTTGTGATGCCTACCATTATATCCCAGCCAACCTATTTGTATGATGCAACATAATAAAGATTTTTTTTTTCTCTTTCCGTAAACGTATTCAAACATGGCAGCTCTCGCTATGATATCCTTAATTATTCAGAGCTCGCGATGCAGCCTAACCGTGCCACCTGGCCTGATCACACAGCCGAGCTACTGACGAATTTACACTTAAGTCATTAGTTTCACAGCATGAGTTGATTTTATTCAGTGTTAGCACAACACGTGGAGCGAGACAATGCTCTCTTGATAATATAGTAGTCGTTTTAAAGGGGAATGGACAAAAGGATTTAAAAAAAAAAAGGTGAATTAAAAAAAATCATCCAGGAGAAGATTTGTGGGTGAGGGATTGCGAAGGATTAGTTTATTCAGAAGTGAAACAAAGACGTACGTAGCCTCTTTCACGCATGGAACAAAAGTTTTAGCTGTATTAACTTATGGTTTAATTTTCATTTTATGGTGGCAGTGCTCTTTTGTAGGAGTGTGACTGTGTGTGTGCGAGTGTCAAAGTAAAGCCTATTACAGTGTTGACCTAGATGTATTAATGAGAGAGAGAGAGTGAGCTCAGGATCTTAATCCCATTCAAACACATGTGGACCTGTTCATTTTGCTGCCCTTTCACATTTAAACACAGTTTAATGGGCGGCACCTACAGTTATGCCAGATTGTTAACCTCGGTTGGCGTTGTCAATAACACCTAATGTCTGCTATTGATTCAACGGGGTGTGTGTACATGCTGGGACGTGTGCAGGTAGCGCTGGGCTTGAGCCGAGTAGATATAATGGATTTTCCAGTTGATGCAGAGGTTGAGAGTGTAAGACGTGCGATCACATCAAAGTGGTTGATTAGATGAGGGGAGCAGAGAGGAGATGAATGCAGAGCAAAGGTAGGGTTTAAACTCCTCCACTGGAGGCTCTTTGTACTGTACCAGGTGGCCGCACAAACCCCGTCTGCATCTTCTCTTCTGTCATCACGCAGCCGCTCTCCACTGTTCTTTCTGCTACTGCTCTCAGCATCCGGTTCATCACTCAGCGGATTTACCTTCACGTATTCTTTGCGCATGTTTCGCCAAAACAAAACAAAAAAACACAGGGGATTAAAAAAAAAAAAATCTCCCAAAGGTTTTTCGCTTGTAGGAGAAAGAAGAGATGATTGTTAGAAGCAAAATGTGACAAAGTGCTACGGAAACCAGCCTAATTAATCATGAAACGTCCACCGAAGCTTTGGCTCCACTTGCGCAATGAAATAAAGCAGCGGGTGAAAACACCAGAGCTGTGTGTAGGGATGAGGAGACTGTGACCTTCCTCAAATTTGTATATGAAATGAACAGAAATGGCATATTTCCATAATGTTTTCTACATTTTTTTTCCTGTTTAGTTTTTTCTGTTTTGAGGTTTAACTGGTGCTTACTTAACTTTGTCCTGTTGCGTTCTTCTTCTGCAACGGTTCAGTTTTGTCCAGCTGGAGAATTATCACCTCCAGGTTTGCTGAACTCAAAAGTCTCACATGTTGATTTTATGTGACAGTTAGAAAATTTTGCTAAACTCCTATCTGAATAGGATCAAATAGCCACTGCCCATTACGAAAGATGTGGCCCAGGAAAATATGAACTTGCTGTCAGGTAACAGTGTTCAAGGAAAACAAGAGGAAAATGTGGGAAAAGGACGATTTAGTGGAGCTGAGAGGAATCATAAGTCTGGAGGAAGAAAGAGAGGAAATAGACATAGAAAAGGATAAAATGAAAAGCTTTTGTAAGATTAAAAAAGCAAATGAAGTAAGAATATATTGGAGTTTATAGCTGAGGTGCTTAGTCGAACACCACTGAACAAGTTATAGCTCGAATGAATAAATACCAAATGACTCTTGTCTAAATCTTAATGAACTCTGCTGCATCACAGCTGATAGGTAAAACCATTGAAAACAGCACATAAAACTTTGACTTTTTAATCACTTGCTAAATTGTAATAAAGCTAACTATTATATGTACCTGCAAATAAAAGCTGCCGGTCTATTTAATGTGACAAATTTAGCTCCAGAAAGATTAACGTTGCTTAAATCTTTAATTCTCTTCATGAAACTGCCGGGTCATCAGCAGCGCAGGGCTCATGAACTTGGAAAAATGAGTCGTGAACACACAAACTCCTCCAGTTTAAGAGCAGCCTTGTCACTCATGTGACTTATGTTTGCAATTCCTCGTAAAAAGTGCCGGTCGCTCGGCCGGACAGCACCACTATGTTTTCATAAACCAACAGACCACCTCCCAGCCAGCTATCCATTATAAATACTGATAACTGTTGTATTTTATTTTGTAAAGGACTGATGCTAAATCATTGCAACAAACTCTTGTGCTCTGCATCTCAGGGAGTTCTTTCTGTCTTGTTTTTTTTTTGTTTTGTTTTTTTTGACTGAGGCCCATCCAGCTGACAGAAATGATGAATGAGAGATGGTGAGAGTTGTGGAGCCCGCTGAAGTTTTTGCAGGTGTTTTTGTTTCAGAGAAGCTACAAATCTGCCAGAGCTTTATGTGATGAGAGGGTTGACAGATGGATGAAGGTTAAGAAAAAATTGGAAGCCTTTAAAATAACTCGAGTTATCCCTAGAGGGTAAATAACACGTCACTGATCGTATTTTGTAGAAGCCAAACAGTACTAACTGTTGTACTTAATCTGCTTTATAAAGCTGTATATCCCGAGACTGTAAATATGTCTGATTTGACCCAAACATCATCTTCCCAAAATATTGACAAAATTGTGAGTTGAGTTAAATAAAAGAAGATGAAAGAAAAATCTTGGATGTTCCCTTTAACCAGATCAGAACTAACTCCTACATCCCTCAGCTGTTACACAATCCTGCAGACTGATGAACAACACATTCAACTTAGTGGAGGTTACAAGTTCATGGTTATTCAGATACTAGCTAACCCACTAATGCACTGTACCTGCCCCAGCTCTATGGTATAATGATCCCTATTATACATGATGTCTGCTTTGTATCTATAGTAACAAGCACTAACTCTTCATCATGCATTATTGGTTAAGAACTCAGCAGCCAATCTTATCTCCATCCCACTGGAATGATAGAAGTAATGCAGAACAAATGAGCGAGAGCATAAAACCAAGAAAAACATGAAGACGACAGAAAGTCCTGCTTTCAAAACTTTTTTGCCCCTTCCCCCTCTACCTCAAAGGGCCACTGTAAATAAGAATTTGTTCCAAGTGACTCACCTGGTTAAATAAACGTAAAAGAGGACCTATTATGCTTTTCAGACTTAGAAATATGTTTAAAATGTTGGAGATTGGTTCTAGAGGACGTAGAAGTGCCATATCATGAGGTTTATGCATTTGGGGGGTGGAGTTAATTACACAGACTGTTTTCGCGCAATGCAGGAAATACAAGGAAGCAATGCAGTGAGAGGCACAGCGTCCCGGAGATCTACAAAGCTATCATGTGTAGCTGCTCTAGAGGAGTCCAAAATCAAATACAAGGGCCCGAAGATGAGTATAATAGGTCCTCTTTAAATAAAATAAGTTAAATGTAGTATTCCTGCACTGTACATGCTTGGAGGCTGCATTATAGATACGGTTAGACAGTTGAAAGTAGTTGATTGAAAGATCACTCCATCAATTCAGCTTTGTGTGTCACTGCTAGTGATACAGAGATTTTTCAAAATGCATTCTACTTTTATATCAAGACCAGGCACCTACATCATCAATAGTGCAACCTGACCTCAATCAGTTCAGTAAAAGATGAAGGGAAATGCTAATAGCAGTCAGTGTAGCCTACAGCTGATAGCCTGAAGCACAGAAGAGGAGAGGGTCCCAAAGGCCAGGTGTTCTCACTTGTTTTTACCTTCACACACCTGCAGCAGAGACAGTTTTAAATTTGCTTTATCTGAGCTCAAACACTTCATTCACCCACCTTACACATTTCCTTTGCGGCGTAGCTTCATTCACCTTCAAATAGAGGTAGCTCTGTGTAAAACTACCGGTCCCTCACATTGAATGGAGTCAGTTGAGAAGGAGCTGGAGGACACACTGGGTGTATGTGTTTGCTGTTTTGTGCTCTCGGGAAAAGTCTAGATTCATTGCAAGTTACTAATACATTGAACGTAGGAACTCTGTGACATACAGAACATTTTGCTACATGATGGCTGGCACCGTCAATTGCAATTGTCAAGTTACCGTTGTGTTCCATAGGTTTTCTGCCACAAAGACCCTGTGATGGGTACAATAGCGCATGCACATCCAGTGTGTGAGTCCAGGTGCAAAACAAAAAGCAAAATAAGGTGAAAGAGGAAAAAATGTTTGCACACCGGTAAATGCTCCCAAAAGATTCAGGACTGGAGAAGATCTATTTTAGATCGAAACGTTGACCTTCTGTTAATAACTCTTTTGAGCATTTATGATTAAACTGTGTTGTTGCGTCACCGTGACTTGACAGCAGCCCCGACAGCACAGTATTTGAAATCCATCCTCTGAATATTTGATGTTTTACACCGTCGTTTGGATCGCAGCCTCAACACACATGCACACACCCTTCCAGAAAACACACAAACACGCACGTCCACCTTTTTTTTTCTTTCTTCGGCCCGGCCCTGTCTCGGGCCCACGCCTCCGCTCCCACCATGATGGAAGAATTAGACCATTTCCACTCATGAAACTTTCAACGGAGCTGACAGCAAGACACAAAGATGTTCCTGTCTAATATACTCTGCTCTTTTTTAAAACCAGATCTCCTTGGACTGGACGGATTCTCCGCACTTCACCCACCTCTTCCTCTCTGCTCATCATCTTTCCTTTCAAATCACAGCACATTATCCGTTGAACCCCACATCCTTGCAACTTCTCTCCTCCTGTGTGCGCTTCTCCTTCATATTCGCTCTTAAACTGCACTTATGAAAGACAGTATACATCAGACAATGAGTTCTGTTTTCCATGCTGCACAGAAAGAAACCACTGCATGTGATTCCTAAACACACAGCATCCTTACATAAGTGCCTGAGTGCTTTTCTAATCTTCAGTTCAATGGACAGTGCTCTTGAATCATGAGAGCTTACTCTCTGTTGGAGGATTCATAGATTATCCTTGGTTTGATTGCTTTTTGGTGAAATTAGATTTTGTAAGTTTTCTAAGCACCATTTCCTTTCCTTGTTAGTCTGCTGTGTTTTTGTTTTCATCTGAGCCCCCGGTCCGCTTTACCAGCCTTCCCTCCGAGGTCAGGATGTTTCTCTGTTTTGATGATTTTTAGATGATTTGGTCGCTGTATGGGCCCCATGTCAGCACAACCAAATATGCATTATTTATTAACGTCCAAACACAACAATCTGGATTTCCAGACTGGACAAAATCTGCTTCTTCTTCCTTTTTTTTTTTTTGTACAAGCATCACTAAAACACAGTGAGTGTTTGGGTCTCTCACAAATGCTGATAATGAACAGAAAGACCTTGCCCTTTGCCACTGAGCCTGTGTGTGTGTGTTTCAGGGGAGATTTTAACCTGAGTGTTGTAATGTCTCCTCTGTGGTCTTCTCTCTGCAGTGTGGCCATCTGTTCAGTTGCCTAATCCAGAGCAACACAGCTCTTGCTCTGTCTTTCTCTCCATCTCTGTCCTCCTCTCTTTCTGTCCATCTACCTACACTCTTACACTCTTCTTGACATTTGTCTTATGTTCTTTTTTTGCTCATTTTAGCCCTCAGACTAGTTCTCTCTTTTTCCTCCCATGCACTTTTTTTTCTCTATTCCTCACTACCTTGAGAAGGGAGGAGATGGGGAAACACGGACAGAAAGGAAGAATGATTCACAGCAGAAAACACACATACACACACACGTCTCCTCCCCTGAAGACAGACAGACAGTCAGACAGACGGGCGGACAGACAGGGAACAAATTATCCCTGTTGCGTGGAGCATGAAATTAGCAAGTAGCTCAGTGTGGCAGCATTAGCATGGCTGTTAAAGGGATACTGTGACATTTTCAGGTTCTCAAACATGGTTCTTTTTCCATATGGGTGGTTGAATTTCACAACCAGGGACCTGTTTAGCATTGTTAGCAGCCATATTTAAATCCACTGTGTAAGATGTGATCATATGTGTAACGTTCAGGAGGAGAGTTTGTGATTTACTGCAACAAACAAAGACAAAAAGTAACTAAACACATCTACTCAAGCACTGAGGCACAGTTTGAGCTAGTGAACTATTTGCATTTCATGCTGCTTTATACTCTGCTTTACGTTCTGTACATATTGTCTTGACATATTTTGAAATATTGTAGTTTCTTCACCATCTTCTAATGCCCTACAGTGACTGATTACTTCGCTAATTTACAAAGTAAACACATTAATTGGAGATGAAAATGCTTGTAGGTTTCAGCTCTGGTACTGTATTTGGCATCTCTGTTAGATGGCTGATTTTCTGATTGAGAGTTTACATGAAAAACAAATGATCATCTAATTCAACATGATGCATTGTTCAGAATCCAGCCACTGGTTCTCAAGCGTTGAAAGTCATCACTTGGACCCATTTAAATTAAATGCAGTTAAATGCTGCTGACATTATTAGAATTCTAATAATATCATTCATCAGAACATACTCTTTACAGGAGACATTTCCTCTTACTCTTGAATATGAAGGTATAATACTTATAATCCTTATAATTATGTCTTTATGCTGAATTTTTTGAACACAGGGCTTCAACTTCATGGAGCATGCTGTATCTACATTGTTGTATCAGTGCTTTGCTTCCACGACTGACCTCGGTATATGTTCTCATCTCACCAAAGCGTAGCCTTTTATAACTGTCATTTTCCTTTCATTAAGCTTCATCTTGTCTGAGGGTCCAATTTTCTTTCTAAGGCATATTTTTTTTACTTGCTGTATTTTCTTTTATGTCTTTTATCACCTTATATAATGAGCATTAGCAGTGGGCTGACTTTAGCACGTTACTGTCATCATCTTAATGTGGACGTCATGTCCCAGATAAATGAAATAGAGTAAAAGGTAATGAAGGAAACAGAAATTGATTAAAATATAGCGCCTTAGGGTGTTGATAAGAGATTAAAGGTTTTTGCAGAGGTAGTTATTTATATATTTACAGACGTATTAGTAGCCTACAACAGCTACAAATTCATTACATCTGCAAACCCAACACTTGACTGTTGCATGGCCTTGGATGTCTACAAAACACTTTCAGTCTTTCTTTCAGTGTTGATATTAGTTAGTTCATAGCTGTTAGTCTAAAGCAGGCATGGGCAGCCTATTCCACAAAGAGACAATGTGGCTGCAGGTTTTCTTTCCAACCAAGCAGCAGCACACCAGACTTTAATCATTTAACCAGTCTTCAGACAGTTGGTTGGTCAAACTCTGTGCTCTTGGTCGGCTGGAACAAAAACCTGCAGCCACACGGCCCTTTGTGGGATGTGTTGTCCATGCCTCGTCTAAAGCAAAAAGCGAAGAGGAGGTAACCTTGCTAAATGCAGTTCTTCATTCAGACCTTTATACCTTTGATCTCACTCACAGAGTTGTGTTAAAGTCAGTTAGCGAACGAAGGGTAAGGATGACTTGCACCAGTGTGTCAGTATCAATAAAACACTCACCTGCCAATGGAATAGAA
>OMNW01004434.1:11810-27033 GCA_900303245.1 Selene dorsalis | reverse complement strand
CTTTGATCAGCAGCACTTGTCAGTCAGAGTCCCGTCTGTCTGAGCCAATATGGCTGCCCCGACACAAAGGGGGGTGGAGGACCTAGAATAACAATAGAGGAGGATAAGAGGTAGAGACAAGTTTGACGGAGTCACCTTGACTCCTATGACAAACTTTATTTTGCAAATCATAATGACGGGAAAGCCTAAGGCTAAGGCAGCAGCACTGGACGGATGGGGCAGAATGGAGAGAGCAGCAGGAGTTGGGGGGAGAAATTAAGTTGGAGACAGATGTAAGTTTTCGGATTTAGGCATTTAAAGGAGGATATGTGCTAATTGTTTTTCTTGCTGAGAGTTGAATTAGAGCCGGATGCATGTTAAGTGAAGCTGGAAGTGGGAGTCAGTTTGCTTAGTATTGGAGGAGAAGCTAGCACAGCTCACAAGTACAAAAATACACATATGTTTAAGGTGCTAAATCATCATGTAAAAACAACAACTTGTGGTTTCATGAGAAGCTGTGGGTTGTCAGTTAGCTGTTATTTCATGGTGACCAATGACTGAGCTAATTCTCTCAGCTTTTAGCCTTTAATGTAAGCTAAACTAATTTTGTCAGGGCTTAAGCATCAGCATTATGGAGTAGTATCGACCTTGTCGTTTCACATTCAGAAAGAAGCGAACAAATATATTTCCAAAAAGACTGAACTATTCCTCTATAATTCATTCATTTTTCCAAATAGGCTGCAGCTGATAGTAATTGTCATTGTTACTTTCTGTCTACTACGATTCACTTCTTATTGCAGCGCTCCCTGGCATGTGTTTCCAGCCATCTACAGTCTGTTTACATGTGAAATAAGCAGTTGCTCATTAACCAGAACTAACAGCAGCATAACACAAATGCAGGTCTCAAAAATATGAGCAATGCAAATTATTGTTTGTTTGTGTTCTCCACTGCTGTTTTATGATTAGTAATCATTTCTTGAAGCATTGAAAAGAGGTACAGGAGGGACTCTGCAATCAGCCATGAAAAACTGTAAAAAATGTTCATATAATATAAAACATAAGAGTGAAATTCTTACATTTGATCAACTGGAGCTGTTTTTTTTTAAATAACTGACATACTGTATAAGATGAATCTTTTATCAAAGCTGATGATTTATTTTCTGTCAGTCAACTAATAAGCCACTCGTTTCATCGCTAATGAGCTTAAACCATTTTTAATCAGTGTACCACAGTGCCGTCCTCTTGGTGTCTGTCAGTCAAGTACAGACCAATTTATTAAAAAGATATTCTGCTTTTAAAGCTGATTAATAATAAATAATTATTTAATACGCACACTTTCATTGTGCATATTAATCCCACTGTGTAACGCTCCCTTTTATGTGTCTTAGATGTCCATTACAATTAAGGAACCTAATCATGGTGACGTGCCTGCAGATGCAGTGGTACAGCAGGGTTTTGCATTGTAATCACTTTGTCATATACGGACTGAGTTGTGAGCATTTATAGGGTCCACAGACCGACCAGTGCAAGGACCCTATTGGTTTACACCCGCGGTGTGGCAAATGGCTCAATAACATTACTGAGAACTATGCAAGTCTGGTAGCCTTTCCGCTGTTTTTGCTAACCTTCCTCCTGGCCATGTGCATTTGTTTTTGAAGAAGCCGTAGAAAAAGCAATCCATGGAGTGGTGGATAATGTTATATGATGTTACGATGTGTATAATATGTACAACTCCTGCACACATGGTCCCAACAGCTTGTAAACATCTACTTGGCAATATTCTGTTACAATCATAGTGCCCCCTTGTGGCAACAGGAAATGTGTCTTATTTTACAATTTCATGTATTCCTACTCGGTTGACCACGCCCACCTCAACCACCCAACTGACTGCATGTGGCTACATTGCGAATTTCATTGTCAATAACTATGATGTACTTTTTCCAATCAGTCCTAAACTTCACATGGTTGATGACAGTTCCCACGTTTAATGCATCCACATGAAGTCATAGCCGTAGCGCCACCTGCTGAAAAAACAAAGTATCTCTTGCCATGATCTTGTTTACAGTGGATATACCGGAACATAATACATGTTGGCAGGGTCAAGTGGCCTTCTGGTAACGGCAGCACGGTGTGCAACACTGCAAGGGCCCACATATGTCTGCTTGCAGCTTCAATATAATTTCCATTTTTCAGCTGCCAGCAACAGAGTGAGTCATATCCACTGTCATTAGTTAGGTCTCATTCCTCCTGCAGTCAGTAGATCTCACGTTAATGGTGGATCTCCATGGAAATGATTGGTGGTGAATCAAAATATCAAGATTACTTGTTAAGAAAAGTTGTATTTGATAAGGATGAATCTCTTTCTAATTAGTGAAATATTCCTCACAGTCTTATTAATGAGAAAATGAGAAGAGAGGGTGTGACAGACGTTTGTTGAATGAGAATGAAGGAGGAGAGCAGAGCTGAGGATAGATGGAGGGCTGAATGAGAAAGAGGGAAAGACAAGGCAGAAAGATTTTCACACTCCCTACGAGTTTACTGATGCTCTCAACCATGAACTCTCTCACACAAGCACGCACGAAAACACACACCCACAAACTCGTAGAAGAAAGGAAATTAAAACTGTGCAAATCTTTTGGTGACTGATAAACATTAGGCTCCCATATGCCACTCATATACTCATTCATCTGTGTGTGTGTGTGTGTGTTTAACTGCTTCACTTGTTTGGATTGGAGCTGCAAGGTTAGACCAACAAGCCAATCACCTGCCAGTTTACAACTCGCATCACGCTACGCTTCACTGTTCACAAACACCCCTCTCTTTTTTCCTCACCTCACTCTATACGCTCTCTTTCACTTCTTCTCCAAATCCTTCTCCTACACAAACACACTGTCGGGATATTCTGAAAATCGTTTTAACTGAGTAGGAGGTAAAGTAAGAGGAAACCCAAACAACGGGAGTCGTACACAAAGGCGTGGAGAGGATCAATCTCTTTAGAAAGCTCAAATATAACAGAAACAACAATGCGGTGAAAAGCCTGAGACCGATTTTTACTTCTATAACACAACCTCTCTGTTAAAATCTGTCTATCCACTATTAATCTGTTTATTCCTTCCTTTCTTCCTTCCTGGAGTGAAATTCAATTATCACAGCAGAAAGGCAGTTTCTGTTCATTCCTGCAGAGTTATGGCTCACTGTTATATACAGATTAGTGCGGTGGTTAAAGAGCAGTATTTTCTCTTACTTACAACACAAAGTAAGATGATGTTATATATATATATATATGGCATGTTGTTGAGACGTGTGCAGCATTGGGCTTGTAATTAACTAATTTGTTTCCTAAACGCAAAACGGCACCTCGGTTGTAAAATTTGAGTGTTTGAATGCAGCATGGTATCAAAGTAGACACATCAGAGAGCCCACTTGTAGAATAATGCATGGATTCATGCTATTACTAACAGTTTGCGTCTGCGTGTGTGTTTTCTCCACTCATGTACATCTTGGAAGCACACACAGACATTCATGAGTGCAATTCCACACATTGATGCAGGAAACTTAACCCCCTCTCTCCCCAGCCCCCAAAATACATGCCAGAGTGCATTCACAAAAGCTCACTTTTTTTTTTTTTGATGCATTTTGGACACTGCTGTATCCCATCTTTAAGGGAGCGTGTATCCCTAAGCCATCCTAACTCCCAAATCTTGAAGAAAAAAAAAAAGCAATAGGACAAGTAACATCTCAACTTCTCTCTCTCTCTTCAATTCATCGAGTCACAAGAAAAGAGTGAGCTGCCAAACGTAATGAGGGGCTGTAATAAAAAGCCATGGAAAGAAGAAGGGATTTGTGACTTTCTTTGTCTCTGTCGCCCTTGCAAATGTAAATGTCTGGATTTTGACAGAAAAATGTTTCATTTCTCATCCTGTATTTTTTTGTGTGTGTGTGTGTGTGTATGGTGCAGAAAAAAGATTCTGCCTCTTTTGTAAAATGAAATTTGATGAGAAGTTACGGACGTCCTGAATCTAGAGAGACGCTGCCTTTACATCGTTAAGTTTCTATTTGAATCTAATATGTCTGTGATGGAGGTATCATTTGTTTTTATGGCTGTGAAATGTTTAAACTTGCAGTAAATCAGCAACTGACTTCAGGGTTTTCATTTCTCTCTCTCTCTCTCTCACACCAGGCTGAACCAGAGGGCTTCTCCCATTTCCACCTTTATG
This sequence comes from Selene dorsalis, assembly GCA_900303245.1. Lineage (NCBI taxonomy): Eukaryota > Metazoa > Chordata > Actinopteri > Carangiformes > Carangidae > Selene > Selene dorsalis. Next base: position 22,837 of record OMNW01004434.1, on the reverse strand, counting down.
TGTGCGCGGCCTTCCTGGTGAGGTGGAGGAAAGAGATTCTAGAGGAGAGGGATTTTCAGGTAATGTGCACACAAGACACTGGGGGCGCCATAAACCTTGTGTTGTCTGTGCTCAGACACAGATGGGCCTCCGCAGAGACAGCGAAGACACCCACGGAAACACATACACACTCCATATATAATGAAATGTTTCATACCCAGGTGGTGACATTGATGGTGATATACGGTACATTGCTTTATACCTATGTAAATCAAACCTCAGTTGTCCCTGTTGTGTCAGCTGCGGGGAAAAAAAACGGCCACAGTTAAACAGCAGCAGAGTGTTGTTGTAGAGTTGTTCATGGCCTCCACCTCTCTCCATTACCTCCCTGGTCATTAGCTGTGAGGTTCAAAAGTCATTGTGAGTGCATTAGTAGATGACAGTAGGCAGCTGCCAGAAGGTGACTTTGGTTGCCAGCTCACTGGGGAACCTGGCTTCTTTACAGTAGCAACACAGTCGAATATTATCACATGCAAACATCATCGCTGCTCTTTGGCTGCTCTCTCCTCTTTTCTATTCTTTTTTTTGTGCTCAGTTTTCTAGCGACCCAACTTCTCTTTTTTGTCTTTGCTGTTTTTACATATTATATTTTACCTGTCTTCTGTCATTACATATATAATTAAATATTCTGTTATCTTCATTACCTTACAAATACACACACATAAGAACATTTTTCTCTTCCAGCTCCATCAAGTTTTATCCACGAGCTGACTTTTTTAAATGGAATATAAAGTACATGTCATGGAAAACCTGAGAATTGTTTCCTGCTAAAGTAGGAGAACTTGTAGGAACCTGGTGAACGTTGCCTTTGTGCTAGATTTCATTATGAAAAGCACTGTAGTTTTACATATGTCCTGTCTTAAATGGAGACTAACTGTTTGGTCCTCCACTGTCCCGCACATCTGAGTTGAACTGAAGCTGCCTTTAGGTGGCTATTTTGCAGAAAAGAATGAAAATGTGTCCATCCTTTCTATGAGTCCTACTGTATAACAAAAAAAGATAGTCTTCAATATTAATGGTCTTTTTTTTTTTTTTACAAGACATTGAGCTATAGTATGCTAACATTAGCATACTACCGCACAAAACTGTGCCCATGTTAGCATGCTGACGCTAGCACATGGCTCAAAGCACCACTTCGAGTGCAGTCTGAAAGAGCTGCCAGCACAGATTTTTGGTTTGAGTTTTAAAATATTTTTTTCTGCTGTTTGAAATTATTGAAAACCAAGTCCACAGTGGATCCTCAACATGTACTCAGGCATACACCCCACAGCCTCTTCAAACTTTTTTGCAGTAGTAGTTGTGAATTCCAGAGTCCAGAAACCCCAGGAGTATGTAGTTCACACAGAGACTGCAAGAAGTGTTAGAAAATACTCGCCCTGCTGTGGTAATAAGGTAAAAGACTTTGTAGATATCATGAATCCCTAAATAGTGGCCTCGGCTGCAGGGAGAACCAGGCCTTTATTTAAAACAGCCTTATATTAGACAGACCTTCACTTCTAATTCACTCACTTAGATGTTTTTTTTTTCATATTTTCCCAAAAGTTCTCCCAGTTTTCTTAGCTAGCCCCATATTCTGGTGTTGCTGCTATTTCCTGCTATTGCAAACTTGATGTTAGGTCTAAGTTAAGCTGTTCCTTATAGCACCAATACAATCATGCCGCACGATTTATTTATTTGTCAGTCTTAGGAATCTGATTTCCACATCCCCTCATAAACATAGTCACTCAAAGGCACACACATACACAAAAGCACACACATAGGCATACATAGACACAGCCAAATGTCATCCTGGCATTTTCCCTTGTCCAATATAAAACAAATGAGCTCTCATCGCCTATTTGTTTATGTCTCCATGGGAAGACATGAACAAATACTTAATGGAAAACAGTTGCCCTGAATGTGTTTGCACGTTTGTGTGGGTGTGTGCATCATCTGGTTCAGTTTGCCCGGATTCACAGATTGTTTATTCCTATAGTTTCAGACTATGTACGTGTGCATATGTGTTGAAATGAAACTTGTTGCATTGAATTTACAGTCGTATCCGTGGTTTCGTAAAGATAAAGGGTATGTGCATTCGTTGGTACAGTGTTGTGGCTTTCAAAGAAAATTTTTCATTTTCTTAAATTGATCTATCAAATGCAATTTACTGAGAATTTTTCTGACACTGATTAGTGTCATTGGGGAAAGAGAAGAGTAAAGATTTCTTCTTTTCTCAGCTTTAGTGGTTTAATTCCAAGAGATTTCTGCCTCTGATCCACTGAGCCTCCGAGTTCAAACGTGGGCCTGCCAGGTTCTTAAGGGCCTGTTCAACAGCTCTTATCTCTACATGCTTTACCCAGCAACCCTCTCCTCTCATGTCTGCCTTTCTCTCTCTTTCTCCGTGGCTCTGTTGCACCGTTTCATGTTGCTAATTCCCACATGCTTTGTTTTTTGCCACTGTTCATTTCTCTGTTTGTTTTGTTTTTGTTTCACCATTTCCTTCCGTCTCCGGCTTTCAGTCTGGCTTTCTTTTCACCTGTCACTTCCTCCTGCTCCTGCTTTTTCCTCTCCACCTACATGTCACTTTTATATTGACATCATGGGTAGAGGGCTTCTAGTGATGGCAATGTATGTCAGTCAGGCTTAAGACCAGAATAGCTCACCAGCTACTCCCATGAAATTTTGTGCTGGCATTCTTGATTCATTCTTGATTCATTCTTCATTCTTGATCGTCAGTACGATGAAGCCTCTTGGTCCTGAGTTCTCCTCTCGCTCTATCAGCTGGCCGAAGGTCCTGCTTAAAGGTCCTGAAACACTATATCTCATCATCTAAGAGATGGCGTGGTATTTTGTTTGAATTTTCATGAATCCCAGATGGTTAATCATGGTGATTTCAGTGACTCCTAAATGTGTCCACAGCCGTGATTTAGACAGCACCAACACTTGTTACAAATATCCATGGTTCCTAGAGGATGTGACCTGCTGACTCTGTGTTTTGTCGATAGCTTTTAAAATGTTTGCCATGAAATGCTGATGGTACAGACACTCATCTTTTTTGCAGGATGTTTTGAAAATGTGCAATCCTTTATCAGTCTATCATCCAGTCCAAGTTTTAATTTGTCCATTTCTTCTGCTTTTGGCTTTCTACCTTCAATTCATTTCATATCCTGTAAGAATCAGTAGATTAATCAGCAAGTTGATCAACAGAATGAATATTTTCTTATTTTGGTTTGTTTGTACAAAGAACACACAATCTGAATACATTATCTTTTGGCTTTGGGAAATTGTGGCAATTGTGAGATTAGACAGTGGCAAGAAATTTAAAATACTAATATAATGTCAACACAATACAATTTAGTACTTGCCTAAATTTATACAGACAAATGTTGTGAAGTAACCATGAAAATAGGTACAAAGTTACCATTTAGTAAAAAGCCCAATACAAAAAATGCTTTCGATCATGGTTTGAAGGGAAAGAAATTTAGAGAAATTAGTCAAGCCTTTTCAGCCTGGAACATGCATGAACACAAACAACACATGCTCCCAGCAAAAATAATAAAGGTTTCCAACCTGTTCTCATCAATCTTCTCATTATAACACTGAATTACTACTCCAATTTCTTCAGGCCTGGAGGGCCTGGAGAACTTAAATTGTAGCAGCTAGTTAGCACAGTACAACATTAACATCTCGATGCTTTGTTTCGTTGCATTGCTCTGATGATTTGTACTTTACCGAGTCAGGGACTTGTTTATCCCTCAAACAAATTAGCATTATAATTGAAATCACAGCTAATAGCCTGCTTGGAAATCCTAATATTTGTTGTATGTTTTGCCACTTGTGAAAGCTACAGACATAGTAGTTTGAAAAGCTACAGGTTCAAACTTTTTCTTTTGAGGTCACTTTAATAACCATAGCCCTCTAAATCTGCTCAGTCACTGCAGTGCAGTGCAGTCACTTAGTAGTAATATGTGTGAGTTAATTGCCTGTACTGTAAAATGAAGAACATGAGGAGCAGCAGTGTATGACAAACTGCTGGCATTAAACATGCTTCAGGTCCTGAGAGGGAACACACATGACTTATTCACTTTAATAGTTTTAATTAAAAATTGCATGCAAAAAGTACTTTCAAAAGGATAATTCATGCATTGTTATCAAACATAGTAGGGAGAGTAACTGTGAATCTTCTGCCCTGGTTGTGGGATTGGATTGGTTTAGCTGCTAAATGAAAAGCAGGAGTACGACACTCCCCAAGCAATCTGCCTTCCTCCGTTCCACTTCAGCTAACACTCTACTGCTAACTTCAGGCCTGGTCTGCATGGATAAGTTAGCTCAGGCACACACACACACACACACACACACATTCTCTCATGTCTGTCACTCAAAGCCTCACACAACAGCATAAACATGCACACAAACAGTCTCCAACAGGCTCCCACTGTACCGCTGTGCTCTCACATTGATGCATCACCTGTCACGCGGGTTCACTTTCGATCACACACACAGCGCACGCAGCCAACACAGTAATCTGCTAGCAGAGAGATATTACGTGGGTATGTATTTACATTGCTGTTTTAAAGAAAAGCCGGCACAGTCAGCACCATTCCCATCAGTCTGCACTACCTGCAGATACCAACAGGGCTGCTGCAGAACTCCCTCTCTAAGTGACTATGAAAAACATCTGCACTCTGCTTTTTAAGCCCCCGCATATGTGGTGCAGCTTGACGTTGGGCCTGAAAATGTGACAATGGACCAGTGTGAATTTGAAAGCTCCCCTTTTAAGTTCAGAAGCAGCAAATTGGCATGTTTTTTAGTGTTATTTTGTAACCAAGCAATAACCACAAGCAGGCAGCCGGAAATTCAAGGAGTAAAGCACTCCTTCATAAAGGAGTGCTTTACTTTTTTTCCAGATGGTGTACGAGCTTTGAAGATACAATTACCACATTAACTTTCTGGTGCTTGAGCAGGAATCTTTCTTTCTGCTTCCTACCTTTTGCTTTTCAATCTGCTCAAACCAGGTCATCAGATTAACTTTTTACCACATCTGCCATTGGCTAGTGACCTCCAAAAATTGAAGCACCAAACATATTTTTCAATGGCCAAATGAAAACATCATGCGTTTTTTGACTACATGTAGTTACCTCAAGTTTTTCGTATGAAAATCAAACTTAAGCAACATTTAAAAATGTATGTAAGGCTTCCTTTGCCTTTATAATGATAATGAGCAAGTTGTTTTAGAGAAATAAACCCTAACAAGATGAACAGAGTGCCGATGGTTCGCATTGGGGTCTGTTCATCCTGTTGCATCGCTATAGGGCAGGCATGGGCAAACTATTCCACAAAGGGCCGTGTGGCTGCAGGTTTTTGTTCCAACCAACCAAGAACACACAGTTTGACCAATCAACTGTGTTCATTTTATGCCCTGGCTCAAACACAACTTGTACATCTCACAAATAATTCAACATATATGATACAGCTTCAGCGCTCATGCTTTGAAGTCAGCAGTGATGTTGTGTCTGCAGCAGAAACACTACATTGCGGTTTTTATCTCCACTGTCAGAACTTTGATCCAGAGTTTTGAAAAGGCGCTTATACACACGATGTACGCACACTTCATCCTCAACATGCACTCCTTGTGAATATCTCCAAGTGTGTTTACCTGTACAGCTTCCATTGATGTGTTTCCTCTGCACATTTTTATGCATGAGACCATTCAGCATGTACAATACGATGCCCTCTTGGCTTATTAATGTGAATATTAAGAAAAACATTATCTTATATTCTCTGCGCATCTCATGCTGTGTCTGTTTTCATGGCGTCAATGACAATATCAACACTCACAGCCATGAAGAGACATATTCTGCTCTTACATAACATCTTGATAAGAAAAGAAAACCGAAACAGCAGGGTTCTCAATTGTGCGAAATCTACTCGATTAATATAATGCTTACTGCTCTATTCACCCCATAAATCGGTCATTTCCAAAAGAAAAAAAGGAGTCTTTATACATAACGTCTGTGTAGCACATTCAATAATACTAGGCTCTTATCTGCCATTGAATTCTTAATGTCAAAGGTCAAGCAGCACTTGAATTAATCTGCATGCTCACAAGGACACACTCCCACTTGTGTCCATTCACAACCAAAAATGTTATTTGTTGGGTGGGATTTCACAGTCATCAGTGTAACCCCTTGATCGTGACCATTCAACACAGTCTCCTTGAGATTTCATTAGTAAGTGTTGCTGAACGGCCCCCGTCGAGAGGATCCCCATCGCGATTGTTAATGTGAACCCCGGCGTTTGTGAATGCGAGGCTATTAGCTCCGTGTAAATGGAATCTCACTGTCACTTCCATTTTTTTATTTTTTATTTTTTTAATTTTTTTATTCTGAAAGACGTGCAGATGGGCTGTGCCATGGAAAGAGAATAAGAGGTGGCAGGCTGAAAGAGGGAGACAAAGATTTGTTTTCACCTTAATTAATGGTGTGTGAAAAAGTGTGGACCTTTGCAAATGTCAGCATCTGTCCTCAGATCAGTTATGTGTGGAGAGCGCCTTGGGTTAGGCAGCCCGAGCAATAAAGGAAAGGAGGGCATTCCGGAGGAACCAGGGCGTTCTGTAAATGTCAGCACTATTTCAATCACCATGACAGGGAACACAACTTTGTTTAGGATTAATTTTATATTGTGGAGAGAATGAAAACCTCAAATTCTGGCTCCACTTTTTGGCAAATCTTCCCATGCCATTTCCTCGGTGATTACGTATACCGTACTTTGAGGAACAATACACAGACAGCCCACAGTTTCATTATTTCTCAGTTGTGTGTATTAGCAGTTGAATGAGTTAGTAACTGCAGCATCTGCACATTCCTGGGAACAGAAGAATGAAAGAAGCATATATAGAGCTGGTTAAGGAGGTGCACCTCTGTGCAATGTTTAGATTTGATGGATTAATAAAAAGGGGACAAGACAGAGCGAGACTTCTAATTAACTTATTTTCAGCATATCAGAAAAATAACATATTCATGTTATGCAAATAGAATAAGTGTCTTTTTAATTTTGTGCCAGCATCTGAACTCCAGTCTGCTGACAAATGATTCTGCTCTTTTTTCTTTCTTTACACTTACAACAACACTAATACCCAGTTTGTGGCTTTGATACATCCTCCTCCTCCTCCACCCTCTCTGTGCCGAGTTTTAATTCACTAATTTCTCTTTTAAAAGTTTATTTTTGGAAAATCAAAACTCAAATCCATTCACTCTAATTATCAGAACAAAGCGTGTCCCTGTCAGGGCGCCAGGACAAATGCTGGAAAATTGGAGCTCTCACTATTTAATCGGGACAGCTGGTCACTCTAGATGTTTCACTCTGCCAACACAAATGCTGCAGAATATTGTAAACAGTGTAGTCCATAGGGCCCTCTACTGGAAAAAGCACTTTTCTGTTTTTACTGCAGTGCCTTTTACTTACACAGTCCATTTCCTGTCATTTTACGATGTGATATGTCGAGAAGAAAACATTTATCATGGTGTAGAATTAAGCCCACAGTGCCACCATGAACAAAGCCCCTAAAAATAAGTGACCATAGAGTTGAATTAATGCCAGTCTAACTCAATGTCAACTGAACATTTAAATTTCAAAAGAAATGAGCAGCAGTGCATTGTAAAACTGAAAACAAAGTTTTGTGAGGCAGGTTCATATTTTACAGTTGAATATTCATCATTAAATGGTTGCTAATTTGCATCTGTGTATATGTGGGGGCCCTGATAAGCTCTTTCACTGTGTATATGTGTGTCATTCTTTTGTTTCACGTTGACTAATTTCATACTTTTCACCCATTTATCAAGAGGAGACCGCCTCATCTTCCCTCCCCACAAAACTTTATTCCCAAACTTGGCTCGTATTGAGCAGACTTTCTCAGGGGTTTGCAGCTTCTCTGATGGATGGCCCTGTAGTCAATAGTGCTGAAAGTGAGACAAGGCCATCCCCGGTAAACAACTTTTAATAATCACCCCGTTGATTGAACGCCTCACCCGATGTGGCATATGAATCTATTGGTGCCAAAGCAAGAGGAGGAGAGGGAAAAAATGAGAGGAAAACAGTGGGCTTAATATGGTGGAAGTAATTTTGGAACCCCCAACCCCACACCATCCTGCCTTTTTATTCTGTGACATCCCTCTTTCATTGCCCTCCTTCCTCCTCCACGCTCTCCATCACTGACAGCTGAAGTTCGCTTTGAGGCTAACTTGCGTGGGCTTGTACGCTGAATTATTGCGCTGTGCCATTTTGATGACCAAAGCTGCTTGTAAAGTCAGTAGCGATCAGTCATAGCGTGGCATTGGGTAGAGCAAAAAGTGAGCGAGTGTGTGTCTTTGTGCAAAAATATGTGCACAAACGCAATTGTATATTAGCTGTAGAACTCTTGCTCCGTTGATCAATGCATGCGAGTACACGTCTCCCGTTGCCACATGTCTCCGAAAAAGCATTTATCAGCTCAAAAAAGTCATGTGCGAGTTGATAAGCGTGACGTCTGAGTATCATTGCCGACGTTATCGCCGGCCGAGGTTTATCCACAAGGGAGAGGGAAATGCAGATAGGAAGGAGTCAAAAGTTTTATGGCTTTTTTTGACCCAAGATAACAGAATAACAGGAGACGCTCTGTCAGCCCGCAAACCAGCCACATGCCCTGCCCCCCTTGTTCAACTCAGTTAAGACGCAAAAATGCCAAATAAAGAGCAATATCGACCCACTCGTGAGGAATAAACAGACTGCAGGAGCAGCAGCAGTAGGAGGAGGAGGGGGAGGAGGAAGAGCAAGGGGGGATGCATAGATTTTCAAGAAAACGAGAGGAAAGGAGAAATGAAGAATGGGCTAGGTCATGAACCGAGACATGAATATTGAATTTTAAATTTAAATGCTCTTACATGCAATGCAAAGGGAGAAGTGAGACACTCCTGCTCCTGGGTTTGTTCCAGGGTTTGTGATCTCTTGATTGCGGTGGCATTAACCTTTCTGAACATGGCAGTGGGCGAGGGCAGGAATTAAACTCTTAAGGCTCTACTTTTCTTTTGTTGAATTTACCATGTTAAGAGTTCATGCAGCCTCTGTATGGAAAAGTGCCCATTGAACTGTACATGTTGTATGTGCTGTGGAGCACTAGACTAATGTTTTCTGTGTGAAGAGAGAAAACTGTTTGCCAGATTTTGAGTGGGTTTTTTTTTTTTTTTTTGGTGCAATGGTGGGCAACTGGTTGAATATCGACTGTTCTTGAACTTTGAAGTTGAACATCCTGAAAAATGAAACTACTCAAGCAAAGTGAAATATCACTGTAAATGCTCCAATACACAGAACACAGACAACTGTTTTAGTACTTAGATTGCTTCTGGCTGCATTTTTCCAAAGGTTATGAACTTGTCATCGGTCTGACATTGACCGGTACAGAATGGGTGCAATGCTACAGCCTGCTGACTATGAGCGTGAACTGTGCAGAGCAAAGTGATCCGATTTGTTTTTTTCCTCACAGACGACTACCCATTTACTCTTTTATATTTTAGTTTTAATAAAAACCATTAAACAAATCTTTCTATGAGGTATCGGCAGAGGTTGGAGTATCCTAATGATAACCTCAACACAAACACCCACGCTGGTGGTTTCATGTGAACTGAAAGCTTTCACCCATTCTCACAGGCTTTAATCTTATTCACACTCCCACAGTATTTAAATCACCAAAGGTTCTGCCCACATCCCACATGTCGCTTTATCTTTTTCCTTTTATACATGACATAGCAGGATTTTATGAATTAGTTTGCTTTCCACAGTCTTCTTCTGATATTGAACCAGCGCCCATTATGTCAGAAAAGAATTTCCCAGATATATTTACACATTCATATTTAGTAGTTATCAGAGCAGCATGCAATGTCTGAACAGCAGAAGTACATAATTGGACCAAATTATGCTCCATTTGATCGGTTTGTATTATTAAGAGTAACCTTTTGAAATAATAGTTCAACATTTTCCATCACTCTAATATTTGTATGCTAATTATGAAACTCCAGCTAGCAGCCAGTTAACTTAGTTTAGCATAAAGTCCAAACAGCCAATCTTCTCCTGTCCAATAGTAACAAAACTCACAACCAGGAAATCTTAAGTTCACTCATTAAAGGGGGACTATGCAAGATTTTTACCTTAATTAACCAGCTTCAGAGTAATTGTGATGGTTAAATGACTTGTTTCAGGGAGAATGGAGGCTCTCTGCCCTCCACCTAGTATCTCTTGGCTGAAAACCAACCTTGCAAGATCAGCACCTCTGACCCTTTGTCCTAGATCTTGTCTCACGAGAAACATGGACTGCTTTACGGCACTATGACTTGCATAGTTCCCCTTTAACATTTTGCGTCTTGTTTGTTTCGTCTTTACAAACCCAATATGTTACAATAACAAATTGTGGTTTTAGGAAGAGGTATGTGGTTATATGTCATTTTCTTGGCTGGGTGTTGTGCCTCTCTACATCCTCCACAATGGATCCGCAGCAACAGATTGTGGTTTTTCCACTATAGATTAAACAAACCCAGTATAACATGTTAATTATTGATCTGTATATATGTGGGTTTAATTAACTTTGGACAGAGCCAGGCTAGCTGTTTCCCCTTGTTGATAATAAGCCACTCCTGCACAGACACAAGAGTGGTATCAATTATCTTATTCTCAGACAGAAAGTGAATAATCTTAATTACCAAATTTGCTGCTTTACGTTTCCTGACAAAATTTATACCAGCTGAAAAGCTGCATGTGCATGAATTAAATCGGTGAAACAGCATGCTGATTAGATGAGACTTGAAAATCATTTCTAAAAACAACAGTTTGATAAAACATCTTTATTTGGCAACAGAAATACATTATGCATAGAAATTACATCACAACCGGACTGCATTAATCTGCCAGGCTTTTTTCTGGCCAACATTTTTCCAAGACAACTTGGCTGTGCCATCCGGTGTCAGCTCTTACCTCCACATCCG
>OMNW01004430.1:1611-17260 GCA_900303245.1 Selene dorsalis | reverse complement strand
AAGAATTATTTTTTTCTGAATGTTTACCTGGAATATGCCACATTTGTACTGGATCACTCAGAAAACAATCAGAGCACAGTTCCAGAGCCTCCCCTCTTATTGGCTACCCTACCTCAGCAACCTGCTACTATAGCGCTTCAGAGAGAAGCCTGAGAGTGGAAAACTACATTGGTTTGATAACGGCTCAGTTTTGGTTCATAAATCTTTAAATAAAACTCCCAAAATATGTAATTTATAGCACCTTCAAAATGAAATGCTTAATTTCATGACACCCTCAGGTTAGGAGTCATTAGAACCAATAACTTCAGACAGTGTGACACATTATGTTATCATGCTATTAAAAAAGAAAAGCTTTAACTTCATATTAACAATGTAGAAAACGTATACGCTGTCAGATTCCAGCCCTGCACTGTGCAACTCTCTCTTCAGTCACCTCTAGCAATGTCAACTGCTCTTAACTAAACAACAGTTCTGTTCAAAATAGATTTACATACTGTATCCACTTCTGCTAAAACCCTGCAGATATTTCCTGGAATGAATTTTACAAGGTCTTTTTAATGGTCCACAGGAGACTCAATAGCACCGTGCCATTTCTGCAGATTTCTTGGCAGAACATGTTTGCTGCAAAGATGTTCCACCTCATCTCCAAGGTGCTGCGTTGGGTTTATCTGAGAGCTGCACAGGCAGTTCGACTGAAATAAAGTCTGTAAACATTTTAAGACAGTGTGTCATCCTGCTTTAACAGCCACCTAGGAATTGGCCATTCACTTTGGCCTTAAAGAGATGGATATAGTCCACAACAATGTTTAGGTAAGCTTTGTGCTCCGATAGTCAGTAGATACTACACAGCCTGACACGTGTTAAAAGCAAAAAGCAAACATTTTATGCTCCATTTCCTCCATCACATGGCCCTGACTGCATGCTTATTTTGGTTTATCACGCCATTCTTGGTTAAGTATAGACACCATAGCACCAAAATCTCAGAGGATCAGCTGCCTCTGAGAGTCTGGTACCAAACAGTCATGACACGTTAAAAGTTGCAATCACACGCCCTGCCTGTTCTAGCATTTCACCGAGCAGAAGCTGAACCTTTTAGCCCTGCCTGCATGTTTTACACTCATGCTTTATTTATATTCTGTATGACTCAGTGATTAAAGTGTGCTGTTTGCGCACCCAGTAATCGGAAAATTGTGTAGTGTATGATATTAAGTAGCATGTAGTATGTGGTTCACAACTCCCTTTAGAATATTATGTAAACAGTGTGCCTCTGTGCAGATATGGGAATTACCATCCTGCCTTAGTGTATGCTAACCTACGCTCGGCTCAGTTCTCCCCATCTGTCCAAACAGTGAAGGTGACAAATCTGCCTGTGACACTAAAACTTCAGCACTGTTATTTTAACCACTACATCCTCACTAATAACATGTCAGGCTCTCCGAACATTTAATCGTTCCTTCATCATTTCTGAATTATTCCGGGTTTAATTTCTGTGAATATTTTAGAACCGCTCCAGTCTGCAGTGATATCCACCATCTGAATGGATAGTGGTCCCTGCACTCAGCAAAAAACTCAAAAGCACAAGAAAATAATTACAAAATACAAGAAACAGCCTCACACTCACACACACTTAAGCTGATAAAATAGCACCCTTACATCTTTTACCCTATTGTGAACATACATCACATATTGTGCTTTGAAAAAGTGATTTATTTAGACGATTCTTTATTTTTTTTGAAGGATCAGAGTTAATGTAGCTGTGACCTTGGAATTCAACTGTAGTTTAATTGAGGTAAGTGCTAGGGCCACATTTCCCATGCACACTGTTAATATGGTAATGTGAGGATATGTTAATATCCACCCTCATTCTTGTCCTCATTCATCCTGGCTGTAGTGATACCTGTCTGTGGTTATGCCTGCTGCATCGTTGATAGAGACCGGCTTGCCCGGTCACTTTTAATGGTAACGCTGTCAGGTCAGAGCCTGAAGCTGGATGCACTTAACCCTTTCTTAGACTTCACTGTGCAATGTTATTCATTATTTTATGTAGTAGACAAATTAGCTCCCCCATCCCATAGCAGCTACATGGAGACCATGGAAACACAAACCCAACTGAAATACACTGTACATGATATTTTGCATCAATTTCAGTTTTCTATTGGCCATTTAAAATATTTAATGTGTGACACTCAAAATGTAATGGTAAACACTTGCCAGTTAGCAGTCGAGTTATACGAGGGGCAGCTTTGGGTCAGGAGGAAGAGAGATATGCTTGTTATAAGGTTGGTGGTTCAATCTCCTGCCCCTCTAGTTTGCATGTTGAAGTGTTCTTAGGTGAAGATACTGGAGCCTTAATTGTCCCTAATGGCTGTTCTGCCAATGTCTAAGTATGTATGGGTGTCGTGTATGAATGGGTGAATATGGCACCTATTGTGAAGTGCTTTGAGTGGTTGATAAAATAAGAAACATGCAATATACGTGCATTTTGAGTTCAATGGCTATGATTATTATCAATTGTTGGAAATAAAATCAAAATATAACATAATTATTGTTGTGTGGAACATTTAGCTCCCAGCGCTTCATCAGACGCCTTTTCTGTGAAACTCTAATGAACACAGAAACAGTGCAACTGCTTGTTCTTTTTTGCACAGGGCATCTGGTTGGTATAAACGTGTTGATTATTTTGATGAGTTTGACTCAGAAGGGGTTTGAACTTCCCTAACGCTGAAAAAAAAACAAAAAAACTCTTTTGAGTTGGTGAGATGATCAATGTGTGAGGCGCAGCTTTCCATAGCAACAGTAAACCAACTTATTCACTCTGCTAGCCAGCTAATCAAAATCAGCTCTTGACACTGCACAACAGATTAGCCAAAGAACCATCCTTGAATCAGGGAAAGTAATGAGTTTCACCGCTTGCAACATTACTCCGCTGAAGAATGTTCATGTAATTTGCCACTCTGTGATGGTGGGGGTAAATACAGCTGTGTATGAATGCAAATGGGCCGAAAATCTCAGGAATCTCTTCTATTGTGCACTTAACTGAGTAGATACAGACATGTGTAAATTGCTGTGTAGTTGAGAGAAATTTTCACCTCGCGGTGTGAAAAATGAGCGACGGCATTCATCATCATGGAGTGCTCTCAATTGCGTCTGCACTTAATACTAATGCCTAAACTGATCCGATCGTTTTGATTTGTTAAAGTATATATCGCAGAATAAACCAGAGACTGTTTTGTTTTAAATATTTTGGAGTCTTTGTGGGCACAGATGAAAACCAAGCTCCTACGACTCTTCACTATTACAAAGCCGACTTTTTGTCTCTCTCTCAAATTATGAATCACATAGAAAGCTCGACACGCTATTTTTTTTTTAGCTGCAGCAATAATCAGGAAACAAAACGTGTGGGTGTGCCTCTCGAATATGAATAATTCCTGTTTTTACAAATACTATCACTAACACAACTGCTCAGTAATGAATGTTTTCCTATGAGAAGTATCTGTTTTCTCATGAGTCTACCAATGCCAAAAAAAATAAAAATAAAATAATGTTTGATATCAGCTTGACACATTTGATCTAGTTTAATCTTTCCAGACACATTCTCAGTTGCTTGTTTCACACCCGTTTTAAACAATCGTTCTACTTCACCACTGGAAGTCTGTTATCTTAGACATGCTGCTCCACTGATTTTGTTTTAGGCTGCAAGCACTGGTAAATGTGTTGACAAGATGTTAGTCTATGTACAGCAGACTTACTATGAAAGTAAATAATATCATACTATAAATAATGTCAAGTGTATTTGCCTAATAAGCCATCGACAAAAATGTTTTAGTTTTGCAGCAACATAAATCTCAGAGTGTTTATCATCTTAAATAGACGGGGTTGAAAAATCTACAGTAACTGGTGCTTTGGGTTAATTTAAAGGTCATACTCCAATTATTTAATGAGGTTTGCAGTGTAATAAAGAGGCAGTTTGCAACAGTATTTCTAGTTCTGTGCCTGTGTAAACAATGAGTGATTAATTATTCACTGAACATTTAATCCTGATGGGATTAGTATTATCGTAGAACATAGGATAAACACAAATGTATTGATTAGGATGACAGAATATCTCAGCATGTACAGATACAGCAACGTGTCAAGATCTGACTTAATAAAGACTGAGACATCAGCCTTTTCAGTGGTGGTTTGAACTTTTAATTGGTTCAGTTTGCTAATTAGTTTTCATCAATCCCACTAGTATTATTCTTTATGTGCTGAAAAGCCTTCATGGGCCCTGGTTTTCTGTGCACTATTATCATCTAATAAGCTAATGTATAGCCTGTTAAAAAAAAAAGTAATGATGGCTTAATCAAGATTTTTATTCCATGTAAGTTACACACATCACGCCCATTAAAGTTGAGGGCTTTTGGCAAGAAAAAGCTTAATACCATGAAAATAACTTTTGTTATATTCTGGAAACAAATAACAAAGAGAAGCAGAGAAAACAGAATCATTTCTTACGCAACACCATAATAAAGTTATGTGTGTTACGTAGCTCATGATGTTGTTTGTTTTACTACTGTCTGTAATAAATGGTGGAAACCCCCTAAGGGACAAGTCTGGGCTTGGTGGCTTTCTGTGATTTCCTTCTAGCAATGGTCAGAGTGTTCTCTGACCAACTCCGGGCTTGATCCTTGCTTTATGGCTTATGGCCTACATCGTATTGAACAAACTAAATCTCCTTTGTCTTCCCTTCGGAGGGCCTCTGAAGCAAGAACATAATGGATACAAAAAAGAAATGGTACTGAAGGAAAAGAAAATGCTCTTGGGTATGGTGTCCTCTCGTGGCGCCTGCATTATTATGTGTGTCCTTGTATTTCTTTTTTGTTTTTTGTGGGATGGAGCAGGAGATGATACAGCACTTCATTTGAATTGCAGCTGTACTGGTTGAGACTGGCCTGTGAAGTGAGTCAGTCTGAGATGAAAGTGTGACACAGCTTTTGAATCTTCTCATCTTTAGAACAAAGACACATCATCATATGGCAACTGAGACGCCTCCAGTCTCAGAAAACGTAACTTTGTCAGTATATGTACCGGTCATCGCATTTTAATCTGTACCAGTACAAGTGTTAAGATGACTGCAATGATCCAAATTAACATAAATGAGTGTCGTGCGATATAAAATACTCCTGTAAAATGGTCAACAGTGAAAAATAGTTCAAAGTTAACTGTATTCTTTTATGTTTATGACCTGGCCTGTGTTGGTAGCCGTCACTGTGGCTGTTGAGTGCAGCACCAATAACAGCATTTTAGAGCTAGCAGCTGTACATCTGCCCTGCTGTTGCAGGCCCTGACAGCTTTAGTGGCACGACTATATTAACCCAATACTGAGGGAAAGAGCTGAGTCTGCCAGTCTCCCAGTCCCATTTTCACCGACTGATCTCACACCGGACAAAAGCCCCACACTTTGATCTGTTGACTGATTTCTACCAGAACGTCTTAACTGCCTCTGACTTCTCCTGCTCTGTGGCTCAGGGATGTGTGCCTGTTTTGAGGGGAACAAAAGAAAAGCTGAGCAAAAAGAAAAAAAAAGCTTGGCTGTCACCGCAGGCAAAACAGTTATTCCCATATAATTGATGTAAATTCAATCATTTCATGCCTAAATTAACATCTGCTATCACAGTGAAGGTGAAAAACAAATATTTATTAGCTCGGTTGGATCATGATTTAAGTCTGCAAAATGCACGGATGAGATAACACTCGCTTCATCCCGGCCAAATGTCACTTTCAAATGTACTTAAAACTGCAGATTTAACACTTGAACTTTTGTACACGATTGTGCGCCTCAGTTTACATCTGTTCCTGAAGTGGCACGCAACGATGTTAATGCCTTTGTCAGGAACATCCGACTCCAAGCTTTGTGGTCACTCATCTCCATTTCAGAGGGGTTGGATCACTCGATCTACATTTTTTTCCCCCCACTTTTCTTTTTTTTTTGGGGGGAAAATTAAACAACAATATTAAAGTATGATATGTTAAAAAAAAAAAGCACACAACACTATCTTAAAGGTCACCACTCCAGCAAATTTGGTGTTTGACCACCAAAGTTAAAGAGGTGCAAACTGGAGAAAGAAAAAAAAAGTCTCTCTCTCTGTTGCATTCACACTCTGTCCTTTATCATTTTTAATGGAATATAATTTCATTATTGGGTAATTTCTTTCTAAGGACGCCACGGCTATAGAGTTGCAATGCTAATTTTGTTACTGTTAACAGCATTGAAGGTCATATATATTTGGAGTGACTGTTACTCAAAGTCTGTGTAATTATATCGTTGAATAGCCAATTAAAATCCTTGTTAGAGGTTGAGATATTCCTTTATTTACCTTCTCTCCATGGACTTCCTTCCTCTTGTCATTTCTTACAGATTTGCAAGAGTACACCCCTCTGTGCACACACAACTACACATGCGCGCGCACGCACACACACACGCGCAGACACCACCACCTCCGTTACTGCTCCCACGTGTGTTCTTGTCATGCTGGTTTAATAAGAGATAGCAGAGAATTAGAGAAAAGACAATACTGGGTGTTTGCACTCCCCCATACTGGGGTAATGGCCTGGGGAAGCTGATTAAATACCACGGGAGCTTCTGTCCAACCAGCTTAATCTGGACAATACAGTATGTGGGTGAACACCATTCTATAGTGTTCACACCCGCCTATACCAAAGAATGAAATTAGCCACACATCCCACATACTCAAGTCTTCTCTTTCTCAGCAATTTCTTTATGTATTTTCGGTCACACATCGTAATTACATCGAATGTGGAACGCTTTGTGCGTTAACATAGCACTTTTGTGTTATTTAGGGAAGCGCAGCCAACAAACACCCCAAAAAGATCCAGGAAGAATCCTCCAAATACGTAAGCCTGCACCTACTGTATCTGCGCTGAAGATCCAGTCTCCAGGTGGAATAGTGAGAAGGTGGGAGGGGGATGTGTGGATCTGAGCAAAAAACAATGTTTGGTTTTTTTTTGTTTGTTTGTTTTTTAATCTGTGTTTCAGTACTGAAGTTAGTGATAGGTTGACATTTAAAGTTAGAGAAAAGTATAACCAATAAAGTCCCCCATAGCAGTACAATAAGCTGCTTTTTCTGCTTGTTATTACAGGATTGTTTGCAATACAACACAACAACAGCCCTGCAGTAAATGCTCCTTTTGTTTTAGGTCATAACTGCTATCTTAATGTGAGGCTGCGAGTGCAAAACAACAGCAGTACTTTACAATATCATGCAAGTCTGCATTTATGAATGCAGCACGAATTGAATTTGACACGTGTGTGACATTATAGGTTTCACTGATGGGCTGCTGTATTGGATTTCATTATATCCATTATGTCAGCCACCGTAGAAAGTACACTGTCCTATTTTCCTGGCTCCAGTCAATAACACTATACTGTATATGCACTGATCTATATACTGATAATACAGTGACCCAAGGGGTTCTCCAAAGGTGCCACACCATGCGTGGCCCATGATGGTACAGAGAAAGCTAGAAAGCTGCAGCTGATCCTCTCTCATTTCAGTGCACTCAGCACATTGGGCCCATAATGCCTTGAGTGCTTGCCTGAGCTACATGACATCACTCAGTGCAGCCACTCTCCAATTCTAGTTTCTCCTCTGCTTTCTGAGGGTAACAAGAACAGAATAAGTGAAAGAGAAAAATGTAGAGGACAAGTTTTGGTGAGAGAGAGAGAGAGAGAGAGAGAGAGGGAGGGAGGGGGGCAAAAAGAGGCTAAAGCTCGCTTGGGGCACACACACCAGAAAGGTCTCTCTGGTACACACTAATCTGACCACCCACTAGTTGTGACCCTTGTATTCCCCGTGTGCACGGCGTACTCCAGGACAAGCCCACCCTTCCATCACTGTCGCACGCCGGACTAATGAGTGCCAAAGGGCACAAGGTCAATGACTAAGCTGATTTGCCTGCTGATAAGTGATTGTCAGGAGGCACCGTGGTGGAGAAAGTGAAAATACGTCCTCCCTCTGTTTGCCGGGCTGGCTCTGTATCGTTTCCTCTTACCTTAAAAATGATTGCCCACCCTGGCCTCATTCCATATTCTCATCAGTGAGACATCCAGGGAGCTAAACTAAGCAAAAAAAAAAAAAAATCCCTGCTAATATTACATTTCATTATTTAGAGATGGTCTAACTGCTAATATAATCACACCGCAGGCATTTTTTTCTACCTTAAGAAGTTTTTAGTGCATTAAGGACCCAACTCAGTGATTTCAGCATGCCATTCACATAGGTACATGATAACAGACCCCAAAACTAATTTGCATAAGATTATGCAGCTGTTACTGTAGAAAGGCAAGCATAGCAGTAATGGTCTAACTTTTAGCATGTAATCACCTAGCAATTTACTTTCTGTAATCTGAGATGCTATAGGCGCTGTGTGGCAGAAATAATTAAAGAAAGAGGTGTGTTGACTTGCACACTTAAACACCACCCTGCTCTTTGTTCACATCTCTGCTCTCTTCGTATTTGTCCTTTTAATATAGTGTGTGTTCCACCTTTTACATCACTCTCAATACGACCTAAAAGGGACATGGGTACGGCTTCTGCTTTTCTCTTTTTATGATGTATTGGACTCCATCCTCTGTCAGAGGCACTATCTAACAGCGCAGTGGATAAAAGTGGAGATTAGAACCGTGTGGAGTAATTATCCTATACCTGCAAAAACTGAAAAGATTTTTTTCTCTGGTTGAGTTCTGTAGATAGTTCCTTATCATCATGTTTTCCAGCTTATCTTGGTCTCCTTTAACCAAATGCAGCATCAGGCTGCTGATGACTTTAATCCCCCTAAAATTCAGCCCAAAGACGAGACAAAGATGGAGCCTGGAGTATATGAAATTTCAGACATCAGGTGGGAATGCGTCTGCAGTCCACTTGTGCTGAGAATATTTGCTGTGTAATTGTAGATGCACACTTGATGCCTTTATTTTGGCAAGACAAGAAGACTGACAGCAGCCCTAATCAGTCAGGTCATCTGGTGTCAGGGGGAGACAGCTGAGCCCCAGGGCGGCCTGTCCATCAGGGACTATGGCAGCAGTCCCAGCCCATGAGACCATATACCTGC
Organism: Selene dorsalis; assembly: GCA_900303245.1. Lineage (NCBI taxonomy): Eukaryota > Metazoa > Chordata > Actinopteri > Carangiformes > Carangidae > Selene > Selene dorsalis. Next base: position 8,146 of record OMNW01004430.1, on the reverse strand, counting down.
ACTACTGCCATAAATGTGCATAAATGAAAAGGTTGTTTTAATTAGTTGGTTCCTCCTTGAAGTTTATTCAATTTTCAGACTGCTTAGTGTCATTAGGAGGTGGTTAAATAATGCATCAGGTACACAGAGAAGAGTAGGTTTTTGTGCTCCCACTCAGAGGATTTGCAAATATCTTTGAAAGATTTAACAGTTCGCTCTGAAGCTTTTACATCAGAACGGTCTCAGCCTACTTCACAGGAAGTGCACACAGACATCAGTTTTATTACTTTACATAGTTTATAAAAGGTTTTCGTTTGGTGGGCTGTTATTAAAGAGACTTAATGGGGCAAGATCTAGTTCAAAATTGAAATGAAAAATCAAAAGATGGACTGACATGAAATGTCCAATGGTTAGTCATGAAGAGCTGCTGAGCTGCTTTTATGTAGTCAACCAGCGGGCTCTGCAAAATATGCAGTTAAAAGTTGTGTACTCGTTTTAGATTTATTTTGAGATCATTGCACTTGATTTATTCTAGGCAGGAGGACGGAGGCAGCATATGCCATTACAGGTGGTGTTGGTTATGGACCATCTATAAAAGTACATCCATCAAAATTGTACCCTTGGATTTGAAAGTATTGAGCAAACATGCATGCAAACACTTTGTAGTTACAGCTGTGAAATTAAATACTAACCATAAAAATATTTGTGTTTTATGCTTTTTTTTTTCCAGATTCTGTATCCACACTAAATGTAAAACATATTTTTAAATCTGTAAGGACACGGTGCATTTGAAACGTGTCATTACTTGTTCTTGTCTGTTTCTCCACATTATAGAATTCCATAATAGTCTAATTTAACTTTTGCACATTATTAAAGTGCCACTGCCTGACATCATTCAGTTATCGATCAAGCCTTAATTGGAACATGTCAGAAGTTCCTTCAAGACTTGAATCCTGTATGAATTTCAACCACCTGTGTCAACAAAAAGTGGTTTAACTCATGTGGGTGTTTGTGCATATTTCCTCTGAAATCTGGCACTCACTCCCCAAAACTTCAGACAGCTGAAGTTTTCTTGAATTTAGAAACTGGGCCAACATTGAAGGTCCAGGAGAGACTGCAGCAGGAGGCCCAGGGACAAAATCATACTGGATTTGTTCATTTTATTTATTTACCTTTACCGTCTGTATAGATATATGGTTTCTTTTAATATTAAAACATACAGCTGTGTATTCACAAGCCGCTAAGATGCTTCTGTTTTTCTGGAATTATTTTTAGTGTGTATAAGTTGTCGCCGGTCCATGAATGATGCATACACATGAAGAGCTGCAGGGGCTTTCTAATAGTGACCCTGCATCGTCCCGCTCCCGTGACTGGAGAAGGAAAAAAAAAAAAAAAGTGGCAGCCTGCAACCGTGTTGACATTTTTGGAGTGAGTGATCCACAACAAATGTCTGTTAATGGTGTGTTGCTTTTCATGGAAGTCTGTTGTGTTCTTCCAGGCCAACACAAGTCATCCCAACCAGCGCCTGCGGAGGTGATGCTTCACCAAGCTGCACAAACCAGCTTTCCATTCCTCCCTGCATGAAAAAAATGCTATTTAAAAAATGGTTCCCGGTTGATAAGTGGCTGCTTCCCATGATGGAAAAACTAATGCTTCCATATCCATGAGCAGTAGACACATGGTCATAGCCATGATGGCGAGTTAATGCTCTGCTAGGACAAATTCTACACTGTGCATCCCACCTGCTGAGTGTTCAGTAATCAGTGCTTAGGGCTGGGGGACAGTAGCCATTAAATAGTTCATAGAGTTGAGACAAGACATTACTGTGTTCCTTCTGCTGCTCTAAAAAAAACAACTACTGTGGATCTGATCTCAAGAATCTGTTCCTTTATTCACAGAATTGCAGTCTACCGCATGGAGGTCTAGAAGTGCAAAGGAAGCTTTGTAAACTCAAGCCTTTGGGGTGAAAACTTGAGTCTACAGATCAGACCATAAGTCACAATCACCAGACAATTTAATAGATATTCATAAGAGAATGATAATATCCTTGAAAAGCAGACAGAGACTGAGCCCAATACAGTGAACTTGCTTCTTTTAGAGGTCATTTGATAATCAAATAATCAGCAGCTTTTTTGATAACTGAGCGACTCTTTTGGTTCATTTCAAGCAAAAAAGCTGACGTTCCCATAATGAAAATTCCTTGATGAAAAAACTTTTTTTTTTTGTCTTCTACCTGGACTAAATTGACTGTCTTTGGGTTTGGAAGTGGTTACTTTGACAAAACAAGACATTTGAATGCATCACATTCATCTCTGGGAAATCAATCAATTAACGACCAGATTTTAAAAAGTCCTTAGTTGCAATGCTACAGACTGAAGAAAATGTATAAATATGACTATCTAGAGTTATAAGAAGTATCTGTTTTCACAGCAGACTTGTGGACTTTTATCTGAAAATCATCTGACATAACACAGGACAATGTAAACTGCTCCTATTCCAGGCCTATAGTTTGTGTATCATGTCTGTGTTCCCAGATTAGACTGAGTTATGACTCTGAGGAAAAGGGGTGTGAGGTGTGAAAGAAAGGTGGAGCGATTCTTTTCACCTTCTCCATGTAGCTTCCCACGCAATGGTGCCCTAGGCAGTTGCCTATGTTGATTATACCACAAACCACCAGTGGGTCCTCAAGCTGAGACACCTCATGAATATGAAAGCGAACCTTCCTAAATTATACTCAGTGTGTGCCATTTATCTTCTGGGAGGAGAAGGATTCGTACAATGTATTTTCTTGAAAAGCGTTAGATAAATCACAATAATGGGAATAATGTTGGCACATTGGAATAACATGTAATAGCATTCCCTCTCAGACATCTGGGCACAATAAAGAAGACTTCTTCCTCGGAGCGCCACTCCTATTATCATGGAAAACTCAGATTCTTTGCAGATCCTTAATCTTAGCAGCTTTAATTGAAAACTTGGGTATCTTCCAATTGTGATTGCTAACTGTTAACACGTTTAAAAGGGGGAGATAAAATGAAGCTTCAGGTTGCAGCTAGCGAGTCTGGTCCCAGTTATCTCGGTGTGTTCTCCACTTTCATGCATACAAATACAGGCAACACAGGACATTATCCTGCCAAAGGTCCAGAAATACTAATTACCTGCTGTTTACTGGGCTTTGTACACCCCACCATTCTTGGGACAATCGATAATTACACACAAAGGCCGGGGGAATGAAATCACCCTGATAACCATTAGCATGAAACTGGATGAAGTTCATTAGCGATTCTGTGGACATAGTGTGTAATATCCAATATCGGAGACAACTAGCTCTGTTATCCCTTTGTCTTTTGTTCCCATCCTGTGTGGAAAGCACACAAGTTGGTATTCTGTGACAATACATTATAGCCCTACACAACATGCAGTCTAATATGTAGCCTTAGAGCAGCAAGTTGAGCTGCTTTTGATAAATTTTTATGCTCTTTGCACATGCTCCTTCTTACGTACATACTACAAAAAAAGGAAAGAAAAAAGAGATAGTCAAAGATGAGAAACTAATAGCTAGAAATACTTTCAAAATAAGACATTAAGCTGAAAAGATTGCATTTAAAAGATATAAAAAGAAAAAGAATAGTTTAAGAAGTTGAAATAAATCAAATAAACAGAGGTGAACACATGGCAACATTTTTATTTATTTCATAAATAATTTAGTCTTGATCTGTTATTATTAAAAAGTTATTTTAGTTTTTCATTGATTTCTCGACAATGTTGACTTTTATGCAATGTATGCTGGGAACTGCTTGCAAATAAGCAAACAATGGTTCTGAAAAACTTATGAAAGAGCCGAAAGTTACGATAATTAAACAATTTGAATTTGAAACACACTTACATACATAGTTACAGTCAGTTGATAATTAAAAAAAACATGGGTTTTCCCATGTTCTCAAGATGACAAGGAATCAGGACTTATTTCCTTTGGAATAAACCAAAGATTAATATTTGAAATCATCCATATCCAGCTTGATTTGTTTTTCCTCTAACTGTTGATCATTTAGGTTTCAAGGCCTGCGACCTAAAACACTCTGGATAACATGCCATGTGTACTGCAGAGGTGATTTGATGTGAGAAGAAAAAAAAAATCATGGTGTTATGATTACAGTGTTGAGGTGAGACTGGTTATTTCTGTACCTAACAATTACCCTGGTGGCTGGCGTGTGTGTTATTATTATGTGTAACTTCCATGATCACAATTATTAGCCTTTCCCATCCTTGTCAGAGTGCCTTCAAATGCATTTGCAGTCATCTAAATGGATTACTAATCAGGCACATTTCACGTGTGTAAATTATGGAAGGAATAAGGCTTTCAGCCTAATTTAGCTAATAGTCAAATAGTTGTGGGCATCTGTTGTGAGATTATTTAAATTAGTTTAACCAAGAGTCACTCGTCTCAGCTTGTGTTCTGTGCAGATTTTACTTTCATATGTTTGAACATCTTATTGTGTGTCACAAGAGCCCGCTCTTATCTGCCGCATGCGCTACCATTACACTGCATGACTGGCTCCCTATGGAGGCACACAAGAAAGCTCCTTTCAAGCCTCGATGGTCAACACAAAGGGACTGTGCATGCAGAAGATAAATAAATGAGGAGAAATGTTAAAAATTAACTATCTCTGCTTTTCCCCCCAACTGACCGGCTGCCTTAAACCGCTGTTAAAGCTTTCGATAGGTGAAGTGGGCTGGTGTTCGAGATCATCCTTTATTTGAGCCTCACTTGCTCTTACTGAACTGTAATAACAGCAAGCAGAGGTGAACGCTGCACATCTCCCTTTCTCTCTCAAAAGTAAACTCCTTTAGTCTTCATAAGAGTGAGGCGTTTTCACAATTTTCTATACAGCAGCCTTGTTTACCAGATGTTTGTGCTGCATTTTTTTTACAGTCTGGGCAGTGAACCCCAATTTGTACCCCGTATATCTGACTGCAGTCTTTTAATTAGCTCGTGAAGGGAGGCACATTTACATTTAGTGAATATTTATTTTGAATTGCACCCCATTAAATCTTGTCAAAATATCTTATCAATTAGTGTAATTATATGCACATGCTGCTCATTAAATCAACTGTAAGGCGAAACACAGCACAAACATATCTGAAAGCACTGGGAACAAACAAACACAGATTTTGAGGTATGCTACTGTAGCAGCACAGAGTCAGTCAGTCAGCCATATCTCTTGATAGATGATGATGATGACATTTTGTAAAGACATTCATTGTCCCCAAAGGAAAAATCCACCACATCTGTGCTTTTGAGTGAAATATCACAAAATAACAACACAACAGCTCCACAATGGATTGTCACAGTATTTGTATGAAACATTCAAGTCCCTCATAGGATGAATTGTAATTTCTTTGAGGAGCCTCAACTCTTCATCCAGCGCCACCACCAGGTCAAATTTCTAGTTTTTTTGATTACATAATATTACTCTACAGTTCCCCATATAAAATCTGAATGCACCAAGTGGAACACTGGATTTCTTCCAGCAGAGCCTGTCTCAAAATGTGCAGCAGCAACTCCATATTTATGATATTGCAAACACTTCAGACAGGATCAGACAGCCTCCATGATATGGCCGAAGCATTGTGGGTAGACTGTTCTATACAAGGGGCAGGTTATAACCTATCATTTGCATGTGCTTCATAGCTTCAGAAGGACTCAGTCTAATACTTAGCAGGTGACTACATTGTTAGCAGGCTCAACTCAAGTGCGTTATCATCCTACACTGATTCACTTTGAATTCAAATTGGATAAAATGGTATAGGACCATGCACATACTTATCCTGCTACTCTCTATATACATAAAGCTACTCTCTCTACAGCCGTAAGGTATAAAGACATTCACTCTACCCAGTAAATGCTTGGCTGGTTTTGCCTCTCCTTTTTTTAATGCCTCTTACTCACGCTGAACTTATTGGAAGCCACACTCTGTGTAAAGTGTTAAATACAGAGAACAGTTGCCACATCACCACATGTCATGAGGAAAGGAGAAGAATCCTAATTTATCACAGGACCTTTTCACCTCTTTATCAGCCACTGAGGGGATATTAAAGAAGCACCACTTTATAACAGGGAGGTTGAGGAGAATATAAATCTTTCCATTCATGGTAAATGTCACTTTTATGTTCAAATATTTCTAGGACAAGATAAAGTCTTCAAATAGGGTTTGCAGTAGAGCTCTAATTAGTAACCAGGCCATTTTAAAAACAAAAAGAAAATTGCTAATGTACTAAAAGTACTAACATTTACACAAAAATGGTGTTTCCAAGTGCATGATTTATCTGCAGACCTCTCTCTCACTGCATCTAATCACAGACCTGTGTAGAGTAAAATGAGATTTTGAAACTTGCTAAATAAAGTCCTCATTAGACATTTTGGCAATAGTGTCATTTTTACAGAAAATAACCTGTAATGTAATGTGTCTCAGAAAGGACTGGAAGAATTGTTGCAGGACATAAAATGTGTAAACTTCATAGTTTATATATATATATTTATATATATATAAGAAGT
>OMNW01004419.1:3154-15918 GCA_900303245.1 Selene dorsalis | reverse complement strand
ACATTGACTGAAGACATGGGAGAGTCGGGGGGGGTGGGGGACTGTGGGAGACCGGCTTCCTGCCGATTTCAGCCAAACCACATTCAATTAGCGGCCCGAGAGGCATCACTCAGCTGACCCTGTTGAACTACTGAACGTACGCTGGGCTGAAAGAGGATAATTAGGGTGTAAGGAGGAGTGAGAGACAGGTGCCCTGCTGGCCCTGCGCTGGAGACAGCAGCAAAGAGCCTTATTTCATAGTGCAGATACCTAACCCTCCTTAGGCCTCACCTGCAGGGCAGACGTGGGAGGCAGCTTAAACATGAGCCTGTCAGCCACGGAGCACCTTAGAGGTCAGCAGAGAGAAAGCAGAACAGAGAGAGAAACTGGTGTTCAGTCAGCGGCAGATGTGGATCTGAGGAAAAACAGCCACGCAGGACTCTGGCTTGGCTCACCGACAAGGAATTCTTCACAGAAAAGTGACTGACTGTTGTCTGTCCTCTTGCTCCTCTCCGCAGGTGTGGACCTTTGGAGACATGAGCCTGTCCTCTGGCTCCTCCGGTCGTTACTCAGTACAGACTGTCACCAGCGACCATGGCGTGCTGTCTTCTCTGGTGCTCTCTGAGACTCTGGCACAGGATTTCCAGCTGCGATACAACTGCACCGCTTGGAACCGCTTCGGCACCGGCACCGCCCTGGTCACGTTGAAGGAACAAGGTACACACACACACACACACACACACACACTGACAGAAGTAATAATCTCTCACCGTAGCCTTGTGCAGAAGTTAGAGTGATACTCTCAATCCTTGTTGTGTGAAGGGGGACAGATTAGGTGGAAGCAGTGCCTCTGCCCTGTGCTTATCTTAATTATACTCCTCTAATCGATATGATTTAATCAGCAGATGGTTCCTTTAATGAATATGTTTGCCCCATAACATAGATATTGATTGGGGACAAAAGTCAATTAGAGGAAGCCACATGTGTTTGCGGTTGGACTCATATTCTCTATCACTGTCTCAGAGCCAAGTTCATCATCTCAGGCTGCAGCCACTTTAAGCGATCTTAAAACCAGCCAGTAGAGTAGTACTACTACACACACTACACTGATGCTAGTGGAAGCCTTTGTTGCAGCAGACGCCAAAAAAAAAAAAGGTCCTCGCCAGTAATTTACATCAACGTAGCAGAGTGAGGTCTCCAGAGAAATGGGCAGCGGTATCTCCTGGAATCTCTAATTAGATTACTGTCTATTGCTTCATTGCATGTCAGGCCTTGTTACCCTTCTTTCAGAGAGATTAGAGACAATAGCCAGGCTGTGGGATGCCGGATTGCCCGCGTGAGCATATGCTAGCTGCGAGCAGGCCTGAGCTCACTGCAGATGAATTTATATAGGCACTGATGTTTCTGGGATTAGTAAGACAAATGAATGGATCTATTTCTTTCTCTGGCTGGCTCTGATCTGCACGTCCCTGACACTTGCGTTTTGCTATCTCTCTTTTCATCCCCTCCCCTTCTTCTGACAACTATCTCTCCCTCCTCCTCCCCGCCGCTCTATGTTTTTCTTCTATTTCTGTCCTCTTTTCAGAAGCCCTGCCTATGTTGATAATTGTCGGTGGAGCAGTAGGTGGAGGCTGTGTCCTGCTCATCTGCGTCATCACTCTGGTCTCCCTCTGCTGCAGGCACACAGGCAAAGGTGAGCTCAACGGTCAGTATGGGCAAGAGGGTCCTCAGCCATCTCTTCACATCAAACAGATTCAAATCTTCTTTTTTTTTTCATTTTTAAACAAAACATTGAATAGTTTTTGTTCATTTTTGTGCTTTTTCAACAAATCTTCCTTGTAGATTTCTCACCTGGTAACTTTTCAATCCCCCCGCAGGTAAAAGGTGCACCCGTCTTTCCAAGAGTGACATCAGAGTTCAGATTGTTCACAGTGATCACAATGCTACACGTGGCAATGACGACGAAGAGGATGTCAAAGAGCCCATGGTAAATTTCTAAGTTCGCTGTCTCTTTACTGTATGCCTGATGTCTCTATTGCAGTTGGGAAAAAATTCGCATTAACACTGTAACTTACTGCTCAGATGTCATTTTGTTCTTATTCAAGTGAGGTCTTGTTCATCCGAGTAATTCTTCAGAAATGCTTGGTCTTCCCTCAGGCTCCGAACAGCAGCGAGTCTCCTGGGACGTCTCGCACAGAACACAGCGACCTTCTGGAGGAGGAGGAGGATGAAAGATCGGACATCAAGGTAAGACTTAAAACACTTATTTGAAGAAACGTTCTTGAAATAGCAGGTGTGTATTATTTTCCATCCATAATACATGACTGTAAAGTTCTTGAATTGTTTTTTTTTTTCTGTCCCTTGTACAGGACCCCACCAATGGCTACTACAATGTCCGTGGCCATGAAGACCGCCACATCCGCAGCAGTGGATTCTCAGAGTATGTGCCCAACTCTCGGCCAGTCTACACTCCATCTCAGCTCCCCTCCCCCAGCCCCATCTATGGTCAGCACGGCTCGCAGCCTCGTATCTATGACTTCTCCCACCGATACGCTACCACCACGGCGGCGGGCAGAACCTCATATGAACAACAACAGGCTGCCCAGCAACAGCCTGCCCAGCCAGCCAGCATTTACCCCACTGACCCCCTCTACAGTGGATCTGCTTACCTACCTGCCACCTATGGTCGCGCCTTCACTAGCTACGTTAAGCCCGCTTCTTATGAGAAGGTGGACGCGTACGACCAATCGGACCAGGCCAGCAAGGTGTCCAGCTCGTCTCGCTTCTCTTATGCCTCCTCACAAGTGTCCTCCCAGCAGTCTGACTATGGCCGCCCCTCACAACGTATGCAGACTCATGTGTGATCTTACAACAAAAACAAAAAAGGAACGGAGAAAAAAAGGAAGAAGAGTACGGGAGCAGCGAGTAGTTAACTATCGTCACCTCCACATACACGTGTGGCTGGACTAACATGAACAGAGACTTTCTTTACTTGGACGGTCCTTCAAGGACGTGTTTGGACAGTATTTGGAGGGAGCCATGTGATTTAGGTTACGGGATAACCACCCTGTTGTGACAGATGGCAGGATCTACAATACTGCTAACTGTAGAGCTCCTGAGCTGGAGAATTCAGCAGATTGTGATGTTCAAGTTCAAACTCATGATTACAGTGTGATACCTCACAAGGTTATCTGTACACGATGACCACCCAAACCTGTGGAGACATTCTGTCAGTGCAAGGGCCAACTAGAAAAATCAAATCAAATGCATCTCCTGAATTTGGGTGGCCAAAAAAAAAACGAAAAAAAAAAAACAACCACTGGGGTAGCTGTTTGACTGCATTCCAGAGTTTACTTTGTGTCAACACTCAATGTCCAACTCGAAAACAACAACCTCCAAAACACTTTGAAAGAAGATAATACAAGCTAAGACATATTTGAGGAAAAAATACAGATATGAACAACCTATTTTTGTCTGTCATTTGATGTTTTGTTGGCATGCGAAAGGAATTCTAAGCACATTTGTGTCTCTATCATCAACAACAGACTGAGCTATCCACAGAGACAGACATAAACTATTCTGCACAACAGGCTAGCACTACTGACCAACAAGTGCTACAGGCACTGTACTGTATGAAGAGTTTAATCATCGGGGGAATACTTCCGGCCTGAGCTGTATTCCTGGAGCCTCTTCTGATAATAACCCTAACACGTTGGACTTAGCAGTGTTGCTTACCAGTGGGTATAAGAAGGAGAATGTCTATTTTATTCCTCATTCTAGTGAGGGACTGTATGTTAACTATGTGTTGTACCAAGATGGACAAGGTAAGGCCATTAAAACCCAAAGATGGTGACAAGATGTGTAGGGGAGAACAGGGTCTGGGGCTTAACGCTGCAGTCCTCTCCCCGCTACTGTTTTCCAATTGTAAAATGAAGAGTCGGCTTTTACCAGAACAATCAAAAAAATGGTGGTTTGGAAAATTGGTGGCAATCTAGAACTTGAAATAAACTTGAAAATGAATGCAGCATCTTCGGCAGGCTCAGGTGGTGTTAAGACGTGTAAGGCAGTCCTGATGAGGACCATACACTCAAAAGTTTTACAACTCAAATTGTCTCAACATGTTTACAAGAAACAGTACTACCCTGAAACACTACGTATCTGTACAAATGGCTGAGCCCATACTTTCTCTCTGTTGCATGCAAATGATGTGTCTAGTGAAACTCTTCAGCGTTTATATTCATGTCCATTTCATGTTTGAGACATTGGTTTCTGCACCTGGCCCAGTTGCATCCCTCTTCCTGGATGTTTCAGTATGAATGCCTGTACTGCCATTTGTCTAAGAAGCTGTTACCAGGCAGCCTGATGAGAGAACAATTGTCACTTAAAGTGAAGAGGCAAACATCATCGCTTGTCTTTATTTTTATATTTTATATAAGCCTTAATGTACAGCGTGTAAGCTGCTCTATTGTAAAGTATCTTTATATACATATGTATCTATCTTGGTTGATTTTATTTGGGTCCACAGATTTTCCTCTCTAAGTTGTTCATCAATCACTGAATGCAGTTACTATGCTTTTTTTTTTGGAACACGACTAATTGCCATTTGTTTGTTCATTCTTTTAATAACGTATTAAGAATTTTATTTGCTAAAAATGAGCTATCGTTGCTTGTACCTTTGTACACATATTTATATTTAAATAAAACCATTTCCGATAAACAACTGGTCGATGTGAATCCTGAGAGTTAATCAGCCTGGTGAGTAGCTTCATTGGGCATGGGGGAGCGGTGACAAACAAAGCTTCCCATGTAGCAACAATGATGAATACATAAATTAGCAGCACTGTCTGTGTTGATTTTCGTATTCCCCCAGTGGTGCGCTGCTTTTAATGAAGACAGATGAGATAGCAGAACCCCCACTGTATGTGTATCCACCTCCTGAAGCCGTTGTGCCCATCTTGTAGGGTAATAGAATAGAGCTGTAACAAAGGTAGGTATTATCTGACAATACAACTTCGTCTTGTCACCTCTGTTCCCCAGGTAGGCACGCTGCACACGATGGGGAGGAGATGTACATGCTCGTAACAGTTTTACTGCGAGAGGAGATGATGTCTCACAAGACAATTATTTATCAGGCACAACACAACACACGCCCAGGCTCCATCAGACAAGTCATACAGGTAATGGAATTAGGTACAGAGGAATCTGATAAAAGATGTTTATTATTATGACTTTCCTTTGTACATAAACATACAGAAACACCAATAAAGAAAGAATAAAAGTGTGTCCATCGCAGCCACAGTGTGCAGCACTAATTAAAACAGCTTCAAAAAGTTGCAGGTGCTCCCCCTTGTATGAAATACACACATTTCAATTGCATAGTTAATGCTCTATGGAATTAATCAAGGTCCACTGATCCAAATCCTCAATTTCTTAAAAATCCCATTTTCAATAAATAAAACTTACATAAATCTTTGGTTTGCTTATCCAGGCTGTAATATTTCCAGGATCAATCATAGATGCCTTCATCTCTGATTCAGGCTGAAAGAAAACATCAAGTCAAAACTTTACATTTAAATGTTGATGGAGTTGGTCGTGACTGAAGAGAGGAACCTAGTCACAGTCCTATTGGTTTGCTTTGGCTCTCAGGTGAATGTGACTGAAGACTTCAATCATCCTGAGCTTAACTAGAGTCCTGAGCAAATGTCATCTGTAAATGTGTAATAAAAAAAATACTGATCTAGGAATCCCCAGTCAGATCAACAACTTAAAACAAGCATCCCTCTGGCCTCAGATCAGAACGCCTCAGGGACCAACACTGCCCTTTCTACCTGTCATCGGCTACAGATCTGGTAACATTACTGCCGGCCGTTATCCAAAGCAAACCATGGGCTTTTACATTGATTAATGCATTTTCCACCTTCCAGGCAGCTCCTGCTTTTCATTTAATAAGTTACAAAAATGGTCCTTACTGGATTTCAGCATGATGTTGTGTGATTTTTTTTTTTTTCATTTTGGTCGTTTCTTTCTTTTGTTTTCCGTCAAACTTCTCAAACACAATGCAAACTGTGTCTGACAGTTGATATTTATACTTTACTGATAACAACTGAGACTAATGGCTGCCTGGCAGATAGGTAGATAAAGATCATTCAAAAAAAGCCTATTCTATGCCGTGGGAAATCATCAGCTTGTGATGCATGAGTGTTTTGTAGTGAAAAGACTAAAACAAGTGTTATGGTCCCTTATGATATTGGATGAATAAAACTCCGGATTTATAGCTACCTACAGCATGAGCCCACTGGCAAAGTGCAAAATACACTGCGGTTTAGGATAACAAAATACCAAGTCTTAAAAATACAATTTCATGTTCAGGGAGTTTAAAAATACACACTTTAAGAACTGTAAAATGTTCACATTGGCCATCAATCTCACATTGTGACATTTTATCAATACCGGGAAAATGATTCCCAGGCTGTGTGTGATTAAAAACGGGTTGGCAACTTAATAAAGTGCGTAAGTCACTGGATCTGAGTAGCTCCGTCCATGCAACAGTATCCTCAGTCTGTTGCTAAATGGATACATCTTGAAAAGACTGAATCAGACGTAAATGTTCCTTCTCCATTTTTTTTTTAGCACTGCACTGTTGTTTGCCGCTCTGCATTCTTCCTCATTTTTAACACCATTGTCAAATCCCTGCCTCTTTCCTGATCCATTCTCTCAGCTTGGTGACGCGTGAGTAGACACCGGGCTTGTTCCGACGAGCACAGCCCTCACCCCAGCTCACAACTCCGGCCTGGAACCACTTCCCACTCTCCTCAAAACACACCAGGGGTCCTCCAGAGTCTCCCTGGTAAACACAGCCAGGGGAGATGGGTTATTCAACTGGGTTGGGATGTGAATGTGTGCAATAATTACACAGGTGTGAAAACTGATCTATTTCAGCCCTTTGTCCTTTCATTCTACTCTGGAGCACATGTTGCGTGATCTCACCTGGCATGCGTCAACTCCTCCAGCCAAGAATCCACTGCAGAGCATCCTGGAGGTAACTTGGCCCTCTGTGACTGTGTCACACACTGTGTCGTTGATGATTTTCACCATCGCCTTCTGCAGCAACCGTGCCCCCTGACCTGCGAGAGCGAGACAAAGGGGTCAGCGCTCTGCCACGTGACCTCCGTGTTCATCACCAACATCAAAAGTGGTAATAGGCTGAATTAGCATTAGCTAACGAAGTTTTAAGAGGCTTCCCGTGTGAGCTGACGTCTGTATTGATGTATGGATATGGAAGAAGGCTTAATGGAATAGAGCAGATTAGAAAAAGATGAGAGAAAAGGGAGGGAGTGTTGAGCAGAAGAGAAGTATGTAATGATGGGGGAGATAAAGAAATGGAAGGGACATAAAAGGAAAGGAAGAAGACAGGATGAAATGAGAAAGAGATAAAGGGAGGAAAAAAGAAGCACACAGTGAAAAAAGATGAAGGACAGAGATGAATAGCTCATTGTGAAAAGGATGGGGGAGGAGTGGGATGTCTTGATGCGAGTTGGATACACTAAAAAGAAAAAACACAATTGTGGAGCGGGTCAACCGTAATTGAGGACTAGCAGTGAAAATATGTGTAGTGCAGTGTATTATGAACCAGTTACAGTCATAAACAAAAACTTACTACAGTTCTAACTAGAGTCACCAAATTATGCATAATACCTCCTTCTCGGAGGGCGCCCCAGCCTGTGATCCAGCAGGCCATGCCCGCAGGGAAGACGTGGGAAGTAGCGGGTAGGCATATGGGTTGGATGGTGTTGCTGAACTCCAGCGGCTCGCTGAGCTCAAGCAGTGCAATGTCATAGTCAAAGGTCATAGGGTTGTAATCTGGGTGGGAGATGATCCTCTTCAATGAGCGGCGCTCCACATTATCATACTTGTACTGGTCCTGCATGCCACTGTAGGTCTGCCAGTTGGATGCAACATGGTTCCTGCAGTTGGATGCACATCATCATGGAGCAAAGGTTACATATCTTTACATGCATAAGACAGAATGGGCGAATGTATTTGCTGCTGGTAAGTTTTGCTGGTAAGGTTTTTTCAATGCTGAGACCGTGTCAGACAGAAACACAAAACAAAAACAAAAATGACCAGAACCTTTCAACAAAAACTGAACATCAGAAGCTTCACAGAGGCTGGATTTGCCACAACAATTCCATTGCTTTCAACAATTTCATTGCATTCCCTTCAATTCCCACAATATTGCTGCCGACCATGTACAAAAATATGCACAGCCAAACAGCACTTATGATGATATACAACAGTAAAGAGAAGCTTTGTAATCTGGAAAATGCTCACAAATTAAATTATGGCCTTGTGAACAACAAATATCAACACCAGCTGTGGATGTGTGAAAAAGAGCACATTCCCCCACTGAGGCACAACAGCAGTGGCTCAGGTTGAACTGTATGGTTAGTGCTCCACCCACAGGACACTCGCTGAATACAGCTGCATGTTTTCATGGATGAGTTGTAAATTCAGCCCCCCAAGGTTTTCTGAATTAACTCTATCATCAGGGGCTAATTTTCAGACTTTCCAGTTTGGATATAAATGGTCCTCTGTTGAGCACATTTCTTTCCAGAAGAATGCATATGAGAATAGAGAACAATAAGATCTAGGAGAAAAAAAAGTTAAATAATGTGATGAATAATGAAAATAATAACAGTTTATAGCCCTCAAACGTTTGAGTCATCTTCATACAGTCCTGGTCTGTACATGTGTATGAGAGATGTGGGTGTTTAGGGTGGGACTTACGCTGGGTCTGTGGTGACGAAACAGTGGGAGGCCGAAAGGAGCCACCTGTCAGAGATGATGGAGGCACCACAAACATGCCCAAAGTTCATGAAGTGAAGGCTGACCTGCCAGGGCCACTCCCCCAGCTCTGCGTTCTGCCCTCCCACGATGCGGTTCAGCTTGTAAGGCCTGGTGCCACAACCTGACATTTAACAGAGAATACAATGAGAAAGGTGGGGCGATGGATGATGAGTGCGAAATGTTAGGTGAGACTGGCATCAATGACCACAGGGAAATAAAAAAAAAATAAATTAAAAAACAGACAGAAAAGGAGATTAAGCTGACTTGTTGCTGTCATGACATTGGTCCTGGATGTGAATGCTACTTTGACTCTTAAATAAGGCATACTGGCATATTAGCTGATCAAAATAAAATAAAAAATACCCTGAGGCTGAAATGGAGGAAAAAACAAAAAAAGAAAAACTTCAGAGATGACAAGTGCTGCTTTCAAAGAAGAATGAAATAAATAAAGCAGTCAAGGCCTGGGGCTCTTTTTTAACAGACAGCCCAACGTGCAGCTCAACCAATCTCCTCTATAATCTAGTCTGAATGACACTGAAGACATTAGATCCACTTTCAGCTGTTTTAAACATTTTAAAAGGCCGTGTAATGTGTGAGGCAAAGAAAATTAAAACGTTTCTTACTGCATCCGTCCTCGTCCGAGTTATCAGAGCAGTCACTGACACGGTCGCAATCGGCGTTCACCTTATTGACACATTCTTTGTTCTTGCACTTGAAGCTGTAGTCAGAGCAGATACCTGGAGCTACAGAGGGGTGGAGACAGGTCCCAGAATCAAAACACATGGCGTATTTCAGTCAAAGTGATAGCGCATTTCTACGTTTAACCAGTAAATTCCTATGCAATCAGCAAGGCTTCAAAGTGACGCTTGAATGCACAATGCATAGTGATTGAGGAGCTGATTGCATTGATTGGGCGTATTGATTGGGGTTGAGGTCTAATATCCCTCCTTATTCACAGAAGTGCAAATCAAAAGGAAATGTAAGGGTGCCCTCTGTGCATATGTGTGTATGCGACTGAGTGAAAGGGAAACTGAAAAAGACTGAAGGAGAGAGTAGGAGGAAATAAAAGAAGAATGAGCGAAAAAAGAGAAAAAATACTTTGTATCGTGAATAACCTCCAGAACAGCATCTTTGTAAAAGTTGAGACTCTACTGAGCTGTGGGTGAAGGTGATGGCTGGTGTAACGTGCTTAGAAATGACTTTGCTGGGGAATTTACAAATGTGCGAGTGGCTGGGAAGACAATGAGCGCTGCTACTTACAGGTCTTACAAGAGGTCTCATCACTTCCATCCGCGCAGTCCTTCTTACGGTCGCACACAACATCCTGGGGCAAGCAAACCCCATCCCCACAGCGCCACTCATTCTCCTCACAACCTAGAAGCAATGACACACGGTGATGGGGATATTATGATAAAATAAAGACGAAAACTCGAGGCAATAAGCTTCAGAGGGACATTAGTGGTGCAGCCACAGTGGACATTAGCATCTGTCTCCATTCTTCTTGCGTGTATTACACATGATTAAGAGTCTGGACAGATGCTGAGCAAATTGGGCAAGGCTTCAAACAAACTCCATTACTGATAGAATAATGACTGCACACAGCCCAGGAGTCAGTGACCAGAGCATTAGCAGTGATGTTCCTTTAATGTTAGCACAATTAGCCCAGCATTATTAGAGAGCATTTAAAAGAGACGGAGGATACTTACTGCACTGTTTCTCATCGCTCCCGTCTCCGCAGTCATTGACGCGATCACAAACCCACATCTTTGGTTTGCACAAGCCATTCCCACAAGCAAACTGGTCCTTTTCACAACCTGAGGGTAACAGTCAAGCCATGTGTTTAAATGCAGCAGAGGGAGGATGCAAGTATGAATCATTTGAAAGGGAAGTTCAAGTCTATTCGGAATTAGAGAAAGGTAATGACTAAGAGAAATAGTGTTTCACATAACACCTACATTAACCCACACAACTTATCACTTTGACCCACAGCCAGGATAACCGTATCCCACTGTTTCCATTCTTACCACTACACTAAGATAACTGGTAGTTAACAGGTAGATATGATTGGCATTGACTCAGTGATCTAGCTCCTGGGAAGTAAATAAGAGGATTCTCAAATATGTCCAACTAGCCCTTCAAGGAGCTGAGAAGTGGACCTAGAAAAGAGAAAAAGAACCAAGTGGGAGAGGGAGGAAAAGAAAGTGTGTGTTTGGGTCAAGAGGGAACTTACTGCACTTCATTTCATCACTCATGTCACCACAGTCGTTCCAGCCATCGCAGTTCAGATCATTGTCGATGCAGATGCCAGAGTTGCAGGCGAACTTGCCGGGACAAGCTGCTCGCCAAACACAGAGAAGAGGCAGGGAGCAGAAAGAAGAGGAGAGAAAGAGGATGATGACAAATTGAGCGAGAGGGAGTGACAGTGTATGCTCACAACATCTGTCATGTGGCCGATGCTTGTCCCTGTTGATCAGAGCAATTATAAATCCATTTCAGTCAAACTGGGAGACAGCATAAAGAGCGGAGGGTATTGAAAGCGCAGTGCTCATGACTGACAGTGGCAAATAAAATGGACCCAATAAACAAGCTCTCTTGGTGATTAGTCTAGCTCTTGAGGTTCACTGCAGCAGTTTCTGAGCCTCTATCACTAAAACAGCTCTATTTGGCTGTCAGTCAGCCATCGTCTCCCAGTCTATCAGACTGCACAGTTATTCCCCCCGTCTTGTTCTATAATAGCAGGCTACGAGTGTCACTGTCATGTTGCAACATTTTACCCATCCCGCCAAGTGTCGTGCCAATATGGGTGCCAGACAAGACTTTTAACTCACGGTTTTTGGGATCATAGGCGGTGTACTCGGCACTGAAGCCTTTGTCAGTGTAGGACTCATCAGAGTGGAAGATCACATCCAGGACGTTGCTGCTACTGGTGAGAGCCAAAGAGGACATTTCTCCACAATACCTGAGGCATAAAATTAGGTTTATTACAATGTTTATTTTTTCAAGAACACTGTCAACATCGCCACTAGTACTAGAAGGAAAAAAACCAGAGAAGAGGGAATCATCACTGAGCAAAGTATGATGAAATAGTTGGCAAGTTGTAAAAACCAACAACAGTTTAATTACATCATCTAAAATATCGATTTGGAGGCAAAACTGAGAGTGATTGTTAGAAGTCGAACTCTTTGTGTGCAAACATACTGTATGAGAATACATTAGGATAAAGGCTGAACCAAGAAATCAGTCTGTAAACTGTAGTCAACCCAACCAACCTGAGGGTTTGGTTAAGATCTGCACGGCTACATGCTCAGCTGCTCATGTTTCAGTCAAACTGCTTTTCAACATTTTAACAATATCTCTATTCACTGATTTCAAAAATGAAACCCCGGTTGCGTAAAATTGGGATTTTCCCAGTTGTGCACATACAGTAAAACACAATCAAATATCACATATCACATATATTTACACGATTTGTGTCTTACTTGGTGCCCATGACCTCCACATAGTCTTTGTGACACACACGGACGTCCACTCCGGGCTCTTTCATGCGGAACACGGTGAACTTCACTCGCACCTTTTTCCCAGCAGGGACCTACAGCACAGAGGAGGAGGTGATTGGTTCATGAGAACCTTATTCACCATGCATGTCACTCCTCCACCTACACACAAACCAATGTATCTATGTCCCATGTAAATGCAAGCAGACAGGCAATGCACCCAAACAGGCAATGGGCGTATACATGCACATGTGTCCACACACACACAGAACTGCATGCACACCAGCAAACAAATCCGACACACAGAGCACTGCAGCTCAGCTCAAGCTGCGGCAGCAACAGCGGTCTGACAGATGAAGATAGAAGAGGTACTGAACAGCTTGGCTTCTGTAGTGCTGCCTCAGCATTCCTCTCATGGCAGGCTAAGGATGGTAGAGAAGGAGG
>OMNW01004415.1:2373-15112 GCA_900303245.1 Selene dorsalis | reverse complement strand
AACTCCGAGTTGCCAGCCACACGGAGACACTTACATAAATTCATGTCGGTGGGCAGCGGGAAACTGTGCATCCGCGACACCTGCACGCTGTGAATATTCAATATGTCACGCTGAAAAGATCATGTTTTCATACCCGAGTGAAATCTGAATCCTGTTTTGACTGATGCTCGCTTATGTAACAACTGACCACTGCTGAGTGCATGCGGACACGTCCTTTCTCACACACACACACACATACGCAGAGGCCCCCGTGGCGCCTTTTCAATCTCATCCGCTCTTTCGCAAAGCGTGATGTTTATAACGGAAGACTAAGCCGGCCAATTAGCGACCCAACAGAAATGTGTAATGGTGTGAGAAGCGAAATGTCTTCAGACACCGCGGCCGCTTGCGTGCATCCTCCCGACATCATTAAGTGGTTATAAATGCGAGTGGCGGCGCGGCGTTATGGATTGGTGGAATTTTGGAAATCACTGAGTATAGAGGGGAAAATGGTGGGAATGAATTTTAAAAGGCCAGAAATTACAGCCAGTTGAGTGTCAGCGATACCATCAGCCGTAAACAGATACAGCCACTTATTGCTACGGGATTTTTATGAATCTGATTTATTGCCAATTAAAAGCTCCACTGGAGAAAAGGACAGTTTGATCATGTAAACGGTGGCGACTTGGGATGGCGCAAAGGTAAAAAAAAAAAAAAAAAAAATGTACAAACCCAAAATGAATTAAAATGAGTTTAACAGTTCCTCTCTTTCATGCATATATTACAGGAAAGGTCAGCTTCTGTAGTAAAAACCTGTCTCCGTGGATCAGGCTCTATGAATAGATTTGCTCACAGAGACGAAGCACTGCGTTGTGTTTAACATTGTTTTGACTGAAAAGATGAGAATCCGTGCCACATACATTCAGGACTGGGCTTCAAAACAGAAAACGCTCTATTAGTGTGTTGCATTAAGGTTTTTGTAGCATTAATGTTGCCCATTGTTACCCACACTACAAATACGAGCTACGACAAACTTCCCAGAATACACTGGACACACCAGCTTTGTAGGAAATGTTTTTTTTTTAAATAACAAGTGTGCTGTTTGTTACTCATTGTTAATGTATTCTTACTATTTGTCTGACATTTCTAGGTTCAGCAGCCACAAAGTTGTTCAAATCTTTTTACTGTTCATATGATATCAAAGCATTATGATGCATATGACGACATATTACAGTGTAGTGTCTTTTTGTAGGGGAATATTTTTATCATACGTGAAGGTGAACTGGGATTGGGCCTTACTGGGGACTGTCTTAAGTTCGGACCACTAAAACTCATTGAATCTTGTTGAGTTTTACCCTAATAATAAACACAATAAGCACTGAGAGCAGGTGAGAGAGGGAGAAATAATCAAGCGACGTTCTTACTGAGCTCCAGCAGCTGTTTGAGTTGAAGGACCTCCTCCCCGCCCTCCTCTTCTCCTGGGGTGAAGTGCAGCGTGGAGCCTTCCAGCACGAACCAACCCAGCCTCCAGTAGTACAGGTCGTGCCCCTCTTTGTAGTGCAGTCTGCCAATCAGCTCGCTGTCCTTCTGCACCAGTCCCTCCACTTTGGACGGGACGAAGCACTGCGAGTTAAGAACGCACAACACAAAGCCAGGAAGGGCTTGAGGGATCGCCAACTTTCACAATTAAAAGCCTGTGACTTTCCACAGACATGCAGAAAAACACAACAGGTGCAGCTGTCTTCTTGAAGGGATAAAACCTTCACACGGCTTGGCTGAATTTTATTTTGCAATTGCAAGTACCCCCCTCCCTCCTGGCCCGGCTCTGTCTGGCTATCGTTGTGCAATTCAAATTGAAATATGGAGGAGTCGAAGGGCCGGTGGTACAGAAGAAGAGACATATGGACTGATGCAGCTATACCTCCCACTATCTATGACTGGGTTGCCTGGGATTAAAGAGATAAAAAAGGGGAATTGTGGACATATTTATGTAGGGTGTTATTACAAGATCCTGTCAGCGTGTGGGGGAAGAGATAGGGAGACCACTTGTCTTGTAGAAAAAATAAAAGCTCAGGCAGCGAGGGACTCGCTGAGGACAATGTGTGCATTTGTACGCGTGTTGTTGTTGCAAAGTAGCACAGTGGATGGAAAAAAAAAAAAAGTGTGAGGTGGATGTGTTTGCAGCTCTGCAGCACGTTCACACAGTTTCTTCTTTGTAACTTTTAGTAAAAAAACAAACTTATAAAAGGAAACACTGGCAATAAGTGTGTGTGCGTACGTGCGTGTGTGTGTGTGCGTGCAATATGCAAAATGTGCTACCTTTGTCAGTGCCTGGATCCAGTCGTGCTGCGTTTCCTGTGTTTCGGCTCCAACAACTAGCGCGCGCTCCGTCTGCAGGTACAGCTCCACGGTAAACACAGCCCTGCCACAGACGCACAGCTCACCATTAGATATCAGGATTGAAGGAAAATGTCCTCACACACACACACACACACACATGCACACACACACACCAAGAGGAAAAAGCAGACAAAGGAACATCCACAACTACGCACATGTAGGATTCACTTTAATATGCTCAAACAAGCCTGGTTTGTGTTGGATGAAAATCAACTCACACAAAGTAATGTGATTCACAATCATATGTACACATACTAAACACTATACTTTTGTGATTCCAGTCTAGTTCCACTAAGAGCAATGTTCATACTCCACTCAATTATCCTTTGGCTGCTCAGCTCCACTGACACTCTTGCGGGTTAGACGCGTTGCTCACTGTGTTTTTTTGTTCCTGTTAGTCTGGGCTTCTCACTTTTCTTTATGAATGTTGATACAATGTTGATTTGCTAAACGTGTCTGAAATCTCTCACCGTTACCGTATTTCCTCAGATAGATGTTCACATTAAAAGTACATTTTAAAAAAACAACCTCAGCTTCTCACACTTCCACACAGTCACAGATATCACCGACCAGACGTCCAACAGGTGTGATGGTGTAGTTTCCAAAAACTGTAGCTGGCAGACTATCACCCTGTCTTCTAAAGCGTACCATGTTAACAGAAGCTGTGACCGGGTGCAGTCGGCTCAGAGACACCTGCCAATGGTTTTCCAGTCAACGATAACTCACTGAGAACTTCTACATGAATTTCAACTCACAATCTCACTGCTGATTTTACACCCCCCTCCCCACTTGTTCACACTGAGCTCCCAGAGGTAACGTATATTATTTTTCATTATCTAGGCGACACAGAAGAGAACATTTTCGTCTCGACTTTAGGGGTATCCATATATAGCCTGAGGTTTGTTCTTTTGAAACTTTTTTACTAAAGCAAGGACTTTGGTAAGTCATTGTTGTTTTGTTTTGGAACAATCAATACACTCTGTACTAAACAGAGTGCAACATAACTGACTGAAGGTTTTGAATAATGTCTTAATTATTATGAAAACCCTTGTTAAATTCAATTTCATTTGTTTTCTTGATGAATATTAAATACAGCAACAAAGTCAAGCTTTTTAATTTGGCACTGGAATCATTAGTAAAAAAAATCTGATTTCCCACTACACGTGTAAAGACGTTCACTTTGTTTATCAATACACAGTGGCTCCGCTCACCCCACATTATAATGTAATGTGGTTCAGATGTACAGGCTTCGCCTCAGAGCGTCACGCATGCAAATCTCAACAGTGTGTGTGCAAGTCAGTCAGTGAGGGACGGTCTCCCTGCTGGGTTTCTATTTGAACAGAAAATTGTATTCGTGCACTTTGTGAGAGTGTACACACACACACCGTACGCATAATCCCTCAAAAAGAAAAGGATCACACATCCACGTCCACACTCGTTCGTCTACGCGCACACGCACACGCACACGCTCATCGAGCAAAGCCCTTGCTGTCGGAAGCAAAAAGGCAACTATTAATCTTTGTTGGTCTTTTTCCTCCTGTTGTCTCTACCTCCAACCTCTCTCTCTCTCTCTCCGTCTTTGTCTGTCTGTGTGTGTGTGTGTGTGTCTCTCTCTCGCTCTCAGTGAAGGCGCAGAGGTCATAGTTTCACTATCTTAATGGTTTGAACACAGTGCCAAGCTGTAGCTCCGTCTCCATCAGTACGCCACGGAGAGGGAGGCTCTAAATGCTACAGCGGCGGGGTGTTTAAGGTGGCGTGTCACGAGGGGTCACGGCAGCGCTGAGTCGCTCTCTTCTCACGCGTGTCAGGGGAACAGGCGAGACACGGGTGTTTGTGTGACCTGGCGTGACCCTGCCTCCCTCCCTCCCTCCTTAGCTCCTCGGCGGCAGGTGTGCAGGCGCTTGTTAGAGGGGGTCCCAGAGGGAGGGAGAAGCAGAGGGGTGAGGCAATATGCTGGGCAAACGGTATCATGAAGAAAGGACAGGGAGAGGAGGACAGAGGGAGGAGAGGAGATGAACTGATCAGTGATCAGTCGCCCCCCCCCTTCCCCAACCTGCCTTTTTAACACTGAACCGAAGTGGTATATATAAGGTGTCTCAGTGATGAATATGATGCTGCTTCTTTGTTTTTTTGGGTCAGAGCATTTGTGCTCATTCTGCAGTGAGATAACAGGCACTGTGGAGAGAGAGCACAGCGGCTTGTCCTGTGTGTGTGTGTGTGTTGAGTTCTAAGTTTAGATAACTTTATTAATCCCAAAATAACACATAACTTAACTGAACAGATGCAATTTAATACATTTTTCAGGGTCATACAGCCCAAAGTATGAATGCAAGATGGAAAACAAGTCGGAACAATCTGGTCGAGAATGACTTGTTTTCAATAATTGAGCAGCATAAGGCCATGGTTCTAAATGGTAGAATTTATCATATATGTATTTTTTAGTGAAACCCAGAACTGAATAAGAAGAAAAAAACTAGTGGCTTTTAACTGTAAAGTATTTAGGCTTTGCTCAAATCAAACCTTTATGAGACAGTGTTTGACCATAAAGGATTAACTCCACTGTTGCAACCATCACATTTTTCTGTTTATAGATGTGTAATGTTATGTCCCTGGACGAACCACAGTCTGATGTAAAAACATTTTATGACCAGGATTTACTGCCAACAGCAGGCGAGAGGACATGCAGTAGTTAAAACTTTTGTAAATGTGACTTTTTAATACTTTTTTTTTGTGGAAAATGAATTCTGCATAGATAAGAATACTTTATTTACTATTGTAAAAGATCTGCTTTTGTTAATGCAACGCTGTTTTGGTGAGAATTTACTTTATATTACTGGAGTTACTGTGGAAAAAAATATTAGTCATCTGCAACCAAACAAAACCTGAGTACCCTGTGCTATCAACACCTACACTGTTGACTGTTGTTCAAAACACAACATCAGTATCAGTGTTATTATTAAAGTACACAATCTCGTGTGGTAGAAAAATACTTTCTGTTGCTGACTGTCATCTGACAGACTGTTCCAGTCTCCTTTATGAGATTCACCTGTGGTTTCAACATGCACAGAGTGTTTATTTACTCCTTAAGGCTCCTCTGTGTGCTCAGAGAGAGTCGTAATTCCCCAGCACCTCTATATGTATCTGCATACATAACCCATCTCAGTGGCAAAGCTGGCTCCTACACATCTTCAAAAAGTTTGTTATTTTTATTTGTGTTTGAGTGAGAGACGGGAGGAGACGGTGAGAAAATGAGCAGCAGAGTGAAACGGTGAAAAAAGCAGCCAAAAAAAATGACATTAAAAAGAAAGAGGAACAGGAAAAGAGCAGAAAGGTTTGTTTCCAAGTTTTTTTTTGTTGAATTTGAAGGTCAAAATCGACTGAGAAATATTCATGTCGAAACAGGAAAATGAGTCAAAAAAAAAAAAAAGAAAAAGAAAAAACGTCCCAACTTATCACCAGCCAACATACTGGCTTCGCATTAATTCCTTAGGAGAGGGTTTGTAATATTCATACAACTTTAGCGAACGTATGTGTGTCGGTGCAGCGCTATTATTCACAGTGTCCTCTGCCACTGTGAAATTAACCAAATGCTGTGTTTAATGGAAACGACACCTACGGCCTCCTGTAGAGCGGCGATAGGTTGCTGGTGGGAGTGTGTCATCTGCATACGTTAATATTCATGAGCCTGCAGACAGGCAAAAGGTGAGGCGTCCCCGCTCTTTTTGGCGCGCAGGCATGCTGGGAACGCGGGGAGGGAGAGGGAGGGAGGCGAGAGTTTAATCCAGTGGTACACACGGACATTATGACTGTTAGCGACAGAGCGATAATAGCCATTCTAGCGGCGGTGCCACGACCTGTAACTAGGGATGTATGCGCTGAGCTAAAAATGGTGCGTGTCACTGTTAGTTTGTGGAGTTCGAGCATGCAGAGCGTTATCGCTGCAGCCCGTCACGGCTGTGGGTATGTGTCCACTTCATTGGAAAGGTCATAGTTTCATCTGGCCAGATGTGGTCCTAATAGCTGTGTAAATAACATTTCCAAATAAAAGCATTGTTCCCTCTTCATAACATCTGCTGCTGTCATTAAGGACCTGGCTTCTGCTTTAATCATAAGCCATTATCAGACTCCTCGCTGAGGGACTGGAGCGTGTGTGTGTGTGTGTGTGTGTGTGTGTGCTCCACAAACACACACACACAGGAAACACACACACAGTAAAGATCCAGTGGGAGAGGGTGAACAGGAAAAGGATTGAGACGTCTTCTGTTTCTTTGTGTGTTGGTAACGCTTCCAGGAGAAATAAAGAAAAGTTTGTCACCGGAAGAACTTTTTTTTTTAAACTGAATCATAATCTGAGGGAAGAAGTAGGTGGAAAGGTCCAGTGAACAAAGGGAGGGCTGTTAAAGGCACGACGTTTGTTTGTCTGCATCTCCGCCTAAGTAAACAGGAAATATAGCAGCCATAAAGCCTTGATAGGTTCTGTTAAAGTGAATAATGCCCGAGTTAAGACTATGCTAATGAGACATATGACAAGGAGGAGAAACACCGCGGGGGGCTTGAGTTTACATGTGAGTGTTTATGACCTGAAACCAGACTGAAGCTCTTGTCATACATGAATCATACGTGCTTGTATGTTGTAATTTAACCAAATAAAGGGAAATAAATCATTTAAAAAATGAGCTGGGTTCGGGAGTTTAGGACATGCGTGTCCTTAAAGCAGGTTGAGCAATCCCATAAATTATGATTTAGTGGAGGGGATGCAAATTAAGCATTTTAAATGTGTGTATATGTGTGTGTGTGTGTGTGTGGCAGCAGATGTCAGCACTGAGTATAAATGGGCGCCCTGTAACCTGGCTGAACAGCTGCAAAGTTTGATTTATGTGTAAATTACCATTTAATACACTGGATTTAGGTGAATATTAAATGTTAGATATTAATATTAATATTCCAATAGCTGCAAAAAGTCAGATTTTGTCTAATTAAATTCAGACTTGTAATAATCAGAAATCATTTGATGCTTCAAAGTTTATGTGAAGAAAAATCAACTCAATAAAAAGCCAACATATGAAGCACAAGCATGAGCGCGGTGCATTAACACAGTACATGTGTGTTCATACCCAGCTCCAGTCATGGTCTCTGTGTTGTTGACAGCCAGGCTAACCACCGCGGTAACATCCACCCTGCCGATGGGCGACGGGCTCCGCTCGCTCTCGTAGTAGCTCAGGAAGCCGCCCTCCAGCGTGCACCAGCGACGTGCCATGTCTGAAATACACACATAGTCACCCATGCATACAGAGACAAGGTGAAACACACATTTAACACCTTCTTCATAAGGTACATATATTAACAAAAGATGTAATTTATGAGCATATTCCTAGATGACCTGTACAATTACTGGGCAGCCCATAGGTTCTTATTCCAGGTGTCTCTCCAGGCGTGTTACATGTCCATCGTGCTACTTTTTACTCATCTGAGGAGAAGACTCTACACAAGATCCCACATGTTAGACAAGAGGTCCTGATGGGTGGATGCTGTTACCTTTGGACACAGCCAGGGTTGTTGTTGTTTCCTATTCCTTCCATATTGTCATGTCACATGCTAATGATAGCATTTAGCTTGAGGCAGAGCTGTGTTTAAGTACAGCCTCTCACCACCTCTTATTCTTCTTCTTTTGGAGCGCATACAGTGAAAAGTGATGCTGCGTCATGCTCATACACTGAGCGACGCTAGCATAAAAATAGCAAACAAAAACATTGACAGCAAAACTCATTTAAAGTTGGCTAACATTAGCCACCAAAGGCCTGAGAAATTAGCAAAAGTGGGATTTATTGCTCTAATTTTCCATTTCTAAGAAGAGGAGATGTGTGTTATTTGTAGTAACAATACATAGTCCTACTTTAAGGCATATGACTCTGGATAATGTCAATTTGTGAATGCAACTTAATCTGATGCTAATGTCACCGACTTTTTCTTAAGCCTCCATTATGCCTGGTGTCGCTGTGACTACTGTACAGTCGCACATTTGCATGGTGATAAAATTGAACAAATTGGGCATTGTTTGCAGAGTCAGAAAAAGAAATTAATTAGAGCCTGCAATGTAAGTGATTGGTCTGTGAGCAATTAGCACCACTCCAACCCCCATTCAACACAGCTAATGACTCTGTACAAGCTCAGGCAGCACTGCCGAGAAACTGTTGAAAAGTTCGGAGATGAAACGCTTTGCAGTCGGCTTTCGCACACGGATGGAGGTGTGAAGATGTGGCAGTGTCGGTGGTCTCGACTTTTCTTCTCCACGAGGTCGCAGCTGAGTCAAAAACCGAGGGGGCGCTAAAGCTAACATCGTGCTAACATCCCTCCAGAGTCAACAATGACCGGGGCTCGTCCTTCCATCCATTAGAGAGCAACCGAGTCAAGCAAGACTGCATGTGTGGGCACGCACGCAGGATTAAAAGAGTTAAGAGACTCCAAGTAGTGAGCAGATTTCAATCAACAAACATGATCTCAGTGGAAAAGCTGGAAAACACACAACATTGTCTTTCATGACTGTCTGACTGTGCAATTTACATAGCCAATGAGCATGAAGTTCATGAAAACATACCTAATTTTGGATTTCAAAGTCACCGTGCCATCTGCTTTTTTTGTTCGTCGACAAACACACACACGTACACACAAACACATACACACACATATTCACAAACAGCACCCCCACCCCCTGTCGCTTGCGACTCCAAAGTTTCCACTGTATTCATCTCATGAATATGCTAATTGTGCATTCCTCTGCCAACTGTGTGATGTTTCTGAAGGAACAGATATAGTTCCAATAAAAAAAGGAAGTGTCTACAACTGGCTGTTAAAAGAAAAAAAGATGTGATAAGCATAGGAAAGGAGGATGTCAGTTTCACTCTATTCACCCTTGAGCTGCCTCTCTGCACGGCTCTCTGACTTTTTCTTTGTCTTTCCTGTCTCGGAAGGGGAAAAAAAAAACAATTTGGACACGATTCTCAAAACAGCTTTAAAACTGCAAAATGACTAATATCTGGTTGCTTACTGTGGCATTTAAAAAATAATGTTCTTCTGACCCCACTTCCCTTCAAGGAAAGAATTATTCCAGCAGCTGAAGTTTCACCACCTCTATCTGAAATGAGCCGTGCATGTAGGAAGTTTGTATGTCTGTGTGTGTGTTTGTGTCTTTGTGAGTGTGTGTGAGCAAGAGAGAGAGACAGAGAGACAGAGAGAGATTGACTCTGGTATTTAAAGTCATTACCAATCCAATCTATCTGACAGGACGCTGTGTTGTCTAGGTGACAGAATAGATCGTAATGCACTTCGCTTCCGTTGCAAATGTGTCCCCAGATTGTTAAGGTTTTGCAGAAAATGTCATGTCCATCATTTCCCCACCGGAGGATAGTTAAGTCCTTGTTTTGTGCCATATTTTGCAGTAATTCTGCCTTCCTTCCCGATGTCCGACCTCCAGCAGGGTAATAACCGAACAGTGTCATTTACGCTGACATCCGAAACCCTCACACAATCATCTTCTTAAGAGGCACACTTAATTTCTGAGCTGAAGTCAATTGCTATCATAAGCTGTTAGAAAGCTGTAATGTCACTGATTATCCAGACGTTTTGCTTTATAATGGTCCCTGTGGTTGCCGGGGTTATTAGGGAGTTTTAGCTTATCTATGAACTGATGCAATGCCAAGTGCAAACAGGTACCGTCTGGGGCGACGGACCCCGACCAGAGCCCACACGATAAACAGAGAGCAGAAAAATGACATGCATATTTTGTTGTTTTATATGTCATCCTTTAAGCTGTTCAAAACCAAGCTGAGGCACTGCTCTACTGGATGGATGGAAAGGACGTTCATTGTTCACTGGAGTCAAGTAAAATGTCCCACCAGGGATTGAATGTACTTCTTTTCATGGTGTCCAGATCATGACTTATGATGATTTTTAGCACTGTAGCCTAATGTTTACATTAAGCAAGTGCTTCTCGACCTTTTCGGGGCACTGCATATTTTTTTTAGCAACTCTGAGAACTCCAATTACACCAAGTAAGTAAGTAATCTTTATTTGTATAGCACTTTTCGCTAATAAAATCACAAAGTGCAATTTAAAATAACACAACATAAATACATCATATTAAAAAATGTAAAAACATGCCAATAAAATAACATAACAAAAGAACCAAATCATCTAAAAGTTTGCCGAAATAATTTTAGCCAAGTACCACTAGGGGTCCAAGTGCCCTTGGTTGAGAAACACTGCATTGAGCTATCAGAGGACGACTCCTTATGGATCATATTTATGGTCCAAGGTGAAATATCTTGACACCTTTCAAATGTATAATGTGGATTTGATAAGGGCATTCAACTTGGTCAATTACCATCCTCAGGAGAAAATTTCATTTTTATAAAATACTTTTGTACTTTTTATTTTTTAGCAAAAATGTCAAATATTCCTGAGCCCCAGCTTCTCCAATTTGATGATTTGCTGCATTTCTTTATGTATGTGATAATAAAATAAATATGTTTGAATTTTGGAAAACAAAGACTTTTTAGGACGATAAAGACCTTACCCACAGTCTTGTTTTCTTGCGAATTATTGGATAATTTAACTTCATTGAGCTTCTTATAATGAATAAAAGAAAAATTCATCTTTAATGGTCCATGAGGAGACCAAAATATTTTAGTTTTCTACAGGATTTAAAAGGAATTTTAATGAACTACTGAATAACTTCATCTCTTTTTTTCTATCCCGAATAAAATAGTATTATATTAAGGGTAAAAATGGACTTTGGTTAAACTAGTCAAAGGCAAGGCATAAGCAATGACAAGCGTTCACAGGAGACATTGTTTCACTCTGAGTGGCCCGAGTCAAATCAGTTTGGAGCTGTTGGTCAAGGGCATGTGGGTGTAGACCTTGAAATATGTATATGAGAGGACTCATATGTCCTAATACATCAAAAATATTAATAGATCTCATTTTGATTTCAGGATATGTGGCATCAGGATCCTGTCTCCTCGAATGAACAACCCTGACAAAATCTTTCATCTGCACTGCAGAGAATGGGAAAAATGTTTTTAATTTGCTCTCCCTTCCAAGGACAAAAGACACACGCGCACACACAAAAATCCCTCTGTGAATCCAGGAAGCAAATTGCTGCGGGATCCTGGGGTCCAGACAGCATGGACACATGAATGGGCTCGGTACTTGGCCAACCAGTGTCTGAGAAATTATCCTAATAATGGCCAGCCAGCACACCTAAAGGTAGGGTACAGACATCCACATAAGGCCTTTAGCTCGCCGAAGAGAAGGAGGGTTTGAGAAAGGAGAGAAGGAATTTAACAGGGGCCAAAAGGTGAGCAAATGTTTGACAAATGTAATTTCAGATACAGTTATCTCCTTTGGGTTTGAATTGTGAATGAATATGAGGGATTTAGTAGATTAAGGAGGGGAACAGAAGAAGCTGCGATGAGAGGAATTAGACACTTTCACGGAGGCCTGTAAGGAGAGGAATATCTGAGACCAGGCAACGAGCAGAACCAATGTGACCCCGGATATCACCGGTACCGGTGACAAGGCTGTCATTTCAGTGCCGTAATGACTGCAGTGTAAATGTGGAAGAGCTGAATTGAGTTTTACTCAGGAGGATGTAACTATTATCCAGATATCCCGGAGTCTGTGGCACAAGTTTCTTCCGAACACAGCTACTGAATGCCTCTGGATCCCTTCGAGGCATTCCCCCCCAGGAAACCGGCTTTATTGGGGGAGGAAAAAAAAAAAACCTGCACACCGCCAAAACTGGAAGCATCCTCCTTCCTTCTTTGTTTGTGGTTAAATATTTCCTTAGTGGGTGGGACACCGCTTGCTTCTGCACAAGCACCATCGCGATGGGAGGAACAATAGTGCTTGATTTACAATCAAGCAGCTGCGTCCATCGCCAGATGTTCCACACACACAGACACACACACACACACGTGAGCGTGCAGCATCGGCCCCCGTGGCCCAGCCGTTCGCCGCGGGAGTCCACAACCAGCCGCCAGAGACAACGCTAGCGGAAGCCAACCGTGGTACATGCCTCCACCAGCTAAATTGGGCCAATTAGCTTGTATGCCAAGAGTGCTCCCCGCTTAGCATCTTCCAGAGGAAAAAGAGGCCTCCAAATCTACAATGTGGACTCTATCTATCTTTGTCTACTTTTTTTTTTTACCCTTTCATTCCCTCTCTCATTTAAGTGATTTGTAAAATAAGCTAAAGGCTCCAAGCATGTAAGATGAGCTGGTTGATGAGACTAATGACTAATGACTAAAAAGTCATCAATGAGACGATTAAAGCGTCCTATTGTTCATCAACTCGATGGACT
>OMNW01004404.1:16073-26867 GCA_900303245.1 Selene dorsalis | reverse complement strand
AGGGGGGGGGGGGGTTGAGACTGATTAAATTATTTATTGATACCTGGGCAATGGGAGTGTTTTGGTTGTGGAGAGTGGGTAATCAGAGCAAAACACTAGAGCTGATAACAACAACATACTGTCACGTCTGACCTACATATTTATATTTACAAAAATCTACATTAAATTAAAAGGTATTACCAGGGGTTTCTTTGTTTTTGCTAAAAACTGTATTGTTATAGGGTATTTTTTATTTGAAAAAATGTACTGAAGTTTTCATTATCACTTGTTTGGCTCTAGTGGGTTAACACTTACATCTTGACCGTCGTTCTACCAGGTCTGTAGTTAAACTTGATTTGATTTGACAGCTTTAATATTGTCTAATCTTCTTCATGGGGAAACTTCTGGTAACTTAACTAAACTCTTGTGAATTTAAGGAATTGATTAGTGCCTTTTTTTAATTGATAGGCAACATTTTTTGTAATTTCCTGTTTACTTTCTCACTAAAAATAAACCTGGTTGTCGTGATGAGAAGATAATCTGTGTTATTATAACCCTATTAGCACTGTTCAAGTTAATGCTGTGTAATCATTTAGCCATGTCCCGCACATGTTCAGGTCATATTTGACCCACAAAAGGTAAGAGACGTGCTTCATGCTTTTATGACATACATTATAAAATGCCATATTTATTCTGCCCTTAAATGGCAGCAACAGTAATATCCTTGTTATGAAAGAACTAAATTTAAGACGTCACTATTTATTTGGTATTAAAAATGTATTTCCGAGTGAAGTGCTGTCTCTCGCTGAGCACATTATGGAGAGGATGAGAGTGAGCTGACCTCCCAGTGAACCTGTGCTCAAAGAGGTAAAAAAAAATAATAATAAAAATAGAGGCTGGGCCACAGTTCATCACAATTCATCATCAGACAGTTTACTCTACGACAGCAAGTCATTTTTGGACTTATTTTGTTGGCATGGTCTGTTATGATTATTAACATTCAACATTTTGTCAGCAGATTTGAAACAGACTGATTTGCTATTGAATAAATGGATCAAAAAATGAATAAAAGTCTCACTAAATGAAATTCATAAGTAAATGAACATATCTGGATAAGTCAGTGTATATGGATTATACACATTTTTATTAAATGAGAAAAGTTTATTATCTAACACAGGATAAGATCAAATCTGCGACGCTCTCTGCTCTTCACATGGTCTATATTGTGGCAGAAAAGGACTTCAGATTTATTGCAAAGTGATAGTGTGAGATATACAACAGCAACACACGACACTGTTCTTATCACCCACATGTAGTTTTTTATGTAAACCACGAGGCATCTGAAGAGATTCAGGGAAAAAAGCCAAACAGCATCCGGCACTGACAAAACCACCACACGACAGACACATCCACAGAAAATCAAAGAATGAAGACAAAAAATCTTATAACCCATATTATAATCTGATTTCCACACATAAAAAGAAACAAATCTTATTGATTGACAACTTCAAATTCTACACCATATACTTTACACTGTTATTTCCCAGTGTGCAGCAACTATAACTGCAACTAGCCAGGAGAGAGTAATTAAAGGTTTTAGCTATGAGATATTCAGTTTGATTCTGTAAGACAGGACTTCCAATATACTGATATCTGATATCTGAGCTGAAACAACTGGTCTGACCGAACACGGTGGTAAAATAAGTTGCAGGTGGGTGACGTGATGCTCGAAGACTTAAGGATGATGCATGTGCATGGCCCCAGTCCAAACATACACCTACAAAATGACTGCTAGAAATTAGACAGCGCTGCAGGCCTACATCAGCACATACCACAGCAGAAACCAGTGGAGGAGGGACGAGCAAGTCACCTCTGAATACAGAAAAACCCTAACAGCGGCTGCCCACGGCTCGCTGACACTCTGCCCAATGAGGCGACTATACTCAGTCCACACCTACAGAGAAACGCACATTTACCGAGGCTAAATGTGTTAATATAACTCTCATAATACCTCGACTTAAAATATACACTGTTACCACTTGTATTTGTTTATGCTATAATGGAATAAAATGCAACGACAGCGTGAAACAGCATGTGTTAAGTAGCTGTTTTATCAAATGTAAATGACAGTGATTGACAGAGAGATCGTCAATACTGCTATGTATCGTTCTTTTTAGTATCTGTGGAGTGTGATCCCCAGATTTCTGTTTAGCCACGGCAGTGGCAGAGCTCCAGGGATGGCAGCGTCAGTCTGTCAAGCTGTCCGTCAGCCAACCCAAGACTTTGATCTCAATGAAATTTTGGATGGATTTCAACAAATTTGGTTCAGACATTCATGTCGACCGCAGGGTGAATTGCGACCACTTTGATGATCGTCTGATCGGACCAAACACTTTGGTTTATGACCAAACACCTGCAAAACAAACGGCACGCCCAGCAGCAGCCTCAGCTGTAGTTTGCTTAGATAGATAGATAGATAGATAGATAGATAGATAGATAGATAGATAGATAGATAGATAGATAGATAGATAGATAGATAGATAGATAGATAGATAGATAGATAGATAGATAGATAGATTATGTGTAGATCTGAATGGGACTTCTATGTAATTAGGCTGAATTCAATTGAACATGTAGAGCAGCAGAACAGGTAAGACTCAGCTGTACACACAATGAAATTCATTGTTTAAAAAAAAAAAAAAAGGTTTGTGTACTCTGAGCGCTGAAGAAGCCTCTGTCTCAGTCTGTGAGAACAATGTGGCCTCCAGGTGATGTGAGTTCAATGCCCCTGATCTAACATGTAAAACCAGCCACCATGTGGCATCGCCACCCGAAAGCTGCAGTCAGAGCAGATTTGGCAAGACAAACTTTACTCCCTTGCTGTGGCGAAAAACCAGAAGGGACTGAACATACTGTGCTGTGGGCAGGTGCACGAGCATAAGCTGCTCGGCTAGCTGGCTAACAATAGCATGGCACTAGCTAAAAATTAGCCCTGTTTCTTTTTACACTTTATGATTTTTCCTTCTGTCTCTGCCCTCACACGGACTGTTGAATCCCTCTGATAATACTCTTTGTTTTTTATTTTCACTTTCACCCTCTAAGGTGAGCAGTGTTGGATTTACAGTATAGTTTCAGTCCAGTTAGTGGAATAAATAAAAACAAATAAATAAATAAATAAATAGCTTCAACTGTATTAAAGGAAAGAAAAAAGCTTGAGGGAATTTGAATGGACTATCGGTCAGTCTTTGAAAGTCTGGAAAGTGTGAAAATTAAAGAATAAAAGCAATATGTTAAGTTTTTTCTGGTTCATGATGAGTCCCATAGTAGCAGATGATGGGAGTTTTCCTTTAAACAGACTTTCAAATCAAGAATAGTAATTTCAACAAACATTGGTGCAAATTTGTGAGTTCAACTTTTTAACTTTTCACCTAAATGCAAACTGCTAAGTGCTCATATTTAGCTGTAACAAACTGTCACTGTTTAAGACAGTAACTGTAACTTCAATACTAACTAATATTAATATTAATATGCTGTTCCAGTGATTTAGCAGGTCATTTCAAATAAAGTTGGAGGCGACCTGATGAAGGCCTTCTAGACTGAAAAGTTGTTTAACCCCAAATAAACCTGATTCAAGTGAAGACAGTGTGCAGCAGATATCCCTACTCTTTAACCCTCCCCTCAAGAATATCTCAAACAAAAGCACAAAAACTGAACACACAGCATTTATCAGCAGCATCTATTAATTATATACTTTAGCAATTGTTTCAAATAACATTGTAAAAGCAATGCACTAATGTGAAAAGGGGGTTTGACTGTACAAATCTACAGGGGATTATCACCTCTACTGAGCTTTACAGAGCGTACATATTGGACTTACATGTGCAAACTGCTGGTTAACAAGACTGTGCAACATGTTA
Source organism: Selene dorsalis (assembly GCA_900303245.1). Lineage (NCBI taxonomy): Eukaryota > Metazoa > Chordata > Actinopteri > Carangiformes > Carangidae > Selene > Selene dorsalis. The sequence goes on along the minus strand of OMNW01004404.1, from coordinate 22,971 downwards.
ACAAGTTCAACACTTCTTAAAGGTGAAGACATGTCAGATAAACAATGTGAACGTTATTCTGACCAAGTGTGAACAGGTGTGAACACAAGGAAACATTTGAAGCTCTCTCGTTCTTTTACTACTACTTAGTTTGTGTGCAAAAGTTTGCATCCTTATTCCCAGTTGTACAAGATCAGGAAACCTAACTGCAGCTGCACTGGACCAATAGGAGACCTTCACATATGGTCATGCATAACTGATATAAATTCTTACTATTAGTGTGACCTATTTACCTCAAGCACAATGAGCCCCTTAGCCCTCTACGCTACAGCAGGGAGTGGAAAAACACCACAGTCCCACCTCTGAAGCAACAAAAAAAAACAACAACAACAAACACTGTAAAGCCTTTATACTAATAAAAACAACCATTGTTTTCACTTATCTTCATCTCCTTTATATGAAAAACATAGCTGGATCACGTCATAGTCTATCATGTGTCTACAGCTCTTTGAAAGCCTCAAAACAAAACAAATAAAAAAAAAAAACATCATTCTCTGTGTGCGTTGATCATTCCAGTGTATCCAAGGGATACCGCCGACAATGCATAATCATATTAATGGAAACCAGTATTAGCACTTCATCCAGGTAATGATATAGGCTGCTATTCTTGGTAGAGCTTTTGGCTAAAGCAAGGTCAGTACTCCAACGCCTCCAACAGATTGTGCCTGAGGCACAATCTGGGTCCTTTAGGTTAATAATAGAGACGAGGGAAGGGGAAAAAAAAACAAGAGATGTCCTAGAGGAATCTCCCATACACACCGCACTCAATAATGATCAGGACAGGTTAACGAGGAAGGCTTTGCGTATGGCTGACGTCATTGTGATCCTGATCACAACCCCCCGGTGGACAACTCATTTGTCGTTAGGGCAATAAGAGGACTGTCATCCTGAAAGGCTCTATAACACTAAGGATTTGAGGAAGATTAGACAGTTCTCAGGAGTAATTCCCTTTGTCGCACTTGTGAATTAACTGTTGAGTGTGTTTTTTTTTCTTTGCTTTTCTTCATCTCACAACACGTGTTTCTTTCCGATGAGCATCTCTTCCACATTTTAGGTAATCTAATTCTTACCAAGAAGCATCTCACAAAATTAAATACAAACAACCAATAAGCAGTCCCATCCAGACCAACTCTATGCACCAGCACAGGTCACATTTGTATTTTGGTTCCTAGATATTGATAAAAAATGTTTTACAAGGGGATCATTGTTGCCTAAATTTAACAACAGAAGTACAGCAGCCCACAACAGTACATGCCTATACCAAAATATCTCACTCTGACCTGAATTCATGTTGGTGTTTCTATCACTTTGTCTGGTGGGGATAGTGTGATAAAAAAAAATGTGGCTAATTACTGTATTTTTAAGCACTGTGAATGTCCTAGTAGCACATAAAAAAAAACCTTGTATATTATTTCTGGTTTTCACACAGGTTTATTTTGAAAAGTGCTACAGAAGAGAAAGGCTACAATCTATGGTTGTTTCTTCTATAAAGAGAGTGAAAAACCACTGATGACATGATAATTTGGGACATTAATGAGGACCCACTGTTTTGGTGCAAAGCATTGTCAATACTGGACAACACTGGACGCTGCAGATGTAAAAATGTGACACACAATTTTAACTGTGTAATATAATTTTGTGTTACATTCAATTCCTATCATTGTCAACATGGTTCTGTTTTCAGCAAAACAGCACCGATAAAGCACCGATAAACAGATAACCAGCCACTGATAATGCACCGATAAACAGATAACCAGCCACTAGATAAACAGCAACAAACAGTGAATATTCACTAGATAGATGCTACATTAGCTGTGATATTACCTACACAGCAGGTAGCTATAGTGAATGTAATGGAGTCAAAAGTAATTGAGCTAATACAGCAACATGATAGTGAATGAAATAGAGTCAATATAGCAGGACGGTAGTGAGGTGGACCGAAACCAATACAGCAACTACTTTGTGACTTTGATGGAGTCAATAAAGTGGCTATCAAGTGAAAGGAATAAAGCTAATATAGCTGTCAGTACCCAGAACAGGATTGGTTCCAGACTGCTTCTACGCACACGCGTCAAAACGTGCGCATGCATGGATATTTTACGAAACTATACTGCGTTAATGTACTCCGATTCACTCCGACCAACGGGCTGGAACTGATCTTATTCTGGGTATCGGTCAGATATTGACAATAGCAACATGCTAGTGAGTACGGCAGCTTGCTAGTGCATGAAATGGTTAGTTAGTCCGTTTGACTTCATTGTCCCAGATGAAGCAACATCTACCTAGAGTGAACTGAATGGAGCCAATAAAGTAGTTAGTGAATTAAATACAGCTAAAACAGCAGCTAGCTAGTGAATGGAGAGGCAAATATTATTCGAAGGCGTTGATGACGTCTTTCAACACCTTAGGAAAATATTTGACTTTGACAGACTTGTGTTCATCATTACCAGAAATGACCTCCGTGTTTGATTTGCTATGAGCTATAATAACTTTGTGAAGATACATGTTGAGTCATGGAGTCATGAACAGGCAAATAATACTTGTATAAAATGAATAAATAATATTCGACAGAGACTTTGAGTTGCCTTTTAGACACTGATCGGATTAACTCGGCAAACTTCTTGTGTTGCTGAATGTACAGAAAAACTAAAACTTACATTGAAGCCATGAAGGTATAGCTACATAAAGTGAAGTTAATATTAAATGTTGCTGGAAAGCACAGTGTGTAGGCCTATACAGAGTGAAGCCAGATGTTCCACTGTTGTGGTTCATACAACAAAGGCTACAACATCCCTAATGCATTGTATTTTCTGCATTCAATTCAACGGATCAGGTAAACACATTTATAATTTATGAGTGTTTTGGAACCTGCTCTGTTTACACGATCCTCCTCTTTAGTTGGGAACATTTGCGAGGCTGCTTGCATTAGGCTACTGCCCTCTGCAGTCTGCAGAGACATGTTTTCACATCACCCAGAACCAAAACCAGTCTGACAGAACAAATGACACAAACAGCACCGTCTCAGCAAAACACTCCACACTGTTACAATACGAAAACAAAGTCCTCTGACAGTGTGTCACTGCAAATACCCAGGATGCAAATGCAAAAGTTTACATTTGTCTTATTGCCATAACTTTAATGAAACTTCTAATGTGCACCAGCAGAGTTTTAAACCCAGTCCAACAGACATTTATAAATGCTCTCCTGCCTCTGCAATAAGTCAGACTACACTACCCTAGGCAAAAAGAAAAGATACAGTACCCTCCTCCTCCTATCTGACCTGCTTTACTGTCCCATAACCACACAGCTCAGTTTCTGGTAGAAATTTCGGTAAAACTCTTCACAAGCTGCTCATTTGTCTTTTTAACGAATGCTCACATTGTAGGCTATGTCCCTTTAAAAATGAATACATTGAAATCAAATCAATCTCTGAGATCCGTCTGCCTTTGTGAAGCTTACGACGAATAACCTGGTATACCCACAGTGCTTTGCAAGGAATTCAGGGAACATAGTGAGCGTTTATCTTGACACTGTTGTAGCCTGCTCATTGCTGGCAGCACATTACTTAACATTAGTCCTCCTCTCCTCGTTGGATTTACATTCCTGTCCGATGTCTGTGCAGCACTTTCAAACTTCACTGAAAGGCTCAGACACAGCATTGTAAAAAAAAATATCACTGTATGTCCTGTTTATATCTTTGATAATACAGCAGCGTGGGACATATTCTCATATTCCTGTGGGGTTGGGATTAGTGTGAAGTGCTCACAAGTGAATTTTCTTTATGGTGTTGTTTATGTAATATCTCAATTATATTCCCACAGGGACTTAAAGTGTGTTGATGGTATACACAGACATACTTAGTGGTGAGTTTATGGCGACCTTATCGCACTTTAATGGTATTTGTTTTAATCTCCTGAGGCATCACCATAACATTCTTACAGGCCCTTAACGCTGTGCTGTGTCTGCGATGCTCGGTGGTGAGTTCAGTGACCTTATCGCACTTTTATGGCGTTTTTTTTAATGTCCTGTAAGAGCCTGCCTGTCACTGGCTGTTTGACTGGTTTGAGTGGTCTCAAAACGGACAGTCTGATATATCTCACAACACAACACAACACAACACAACACCCGGGGATGTTGTGGCCATTACGTAACGCAAAATTACGGAATACCCCACGGGCCAATTAAACGGATAATGATATTTTGTAACAATTTTCAGGATAATCTGCTCGCCCCTTGCATAACGCCATGCAAAGGGGCCTGGATGGATGGATGGATGCGCTGCTGCTGCGAGCACAGATGCGCAGACTAGCGTATTGGTAGTGGATTGTAAACACGGGCTGCCTATAGGCCTCGGCTGCCTCAGATATTATTCTGATGGAGAAGAGCCACCTTCTCTCCCCGCCACCTGCAGAATGCGCAAGTCTATAACAGCCCACTGCAGCCCCGTATAGCCTCTTGATTTATTGCACTGCACACACACACACACACACACAAAAACAGATAGCAGTGGGGATTTAGCAGAGATCTGTGCATGTTAATGCAATGATAGCAGAAAACCAGGTTGTGGTTGAGGGGAGGTAAAAAAAAAAAAGGCACGGGGGGAGAATATATCTATATATATATAAATATATATATGCACAGTGGCCTAGAAATGCATAACAGACGGTGACAGCCCTCCGTATCGATTTAGATGGAGATGCACAGCAGAAATTCAGTGATTGGGTTCAAAGGCAGCTTACCTCCAGCGTTCGTATCTCTTTTTGTGTCAAGTCGTTGGATGTGGCACATTTGGTCCGTAAACCCTCCAAACTAGAAATGCTTATGTCTATCATATTTTGCACCAACTCGCACTGCTGCAAGGCTTTCTGCAAACTAAGATGCTGCTCCTCGCTTTTTGTCATCTCCTCGTTCATAGTTTGGCGAGCAGTGGTCGTTGTTTTCTCCTTTGCACTTCAAGAAAAAAGAAGAAATAAAAATAAAAAATAAAACAATGGAGGAAGAAAAAAAAGAAAAGCAGAACTGGTATGGATTCAGAGGAGAAACGTGGAGAAGCCCACGGAGCGGTGCAACCTGCAAAACGCCATGAAAGAAGATGTTGTAGGTTTAGAGACGGGCTTTGAGCCGTGAGAGAGTCGACTCCATTGCAACAACAGTCCTCGTAGTTCCTGCTGTTTCATCAAGGTGTCTCTGCTTCTGGGCTTAAATCAAACACGAGATGAAGACACCGAGCGGGACTGCACGGTTGGCCAAAACATCCATTGGGTTGTCCCTGCGTTTCAAATGGATGTTAAAGAAAAGAGGAGGAAAAAAAAGAAAAGGGGGGAGAAAAAAGCAGTTCAGCGCATCATAAGCGGACGGATCAGAGGGGGAGAAGTCTGGTGGTGGTGGTGGTGGAGGTGGAGGTGGTGGTGGTGTTTTAAAGGTGCTGTTGTTGATGTGTGGATCGGATGCAGGTACTCCCTGTCTCCCGTGGTAGCAGCAGCTGCATCCCGGTTCGCTCCCACCACACCGACATGTTTCCTGTCAATCAAACCCACAGCAACAGCATCGCATCGCCCTGGCACCGCTGCGATCGAGGAGCTGTTCTCGCGAGATCAGCGGCAAAAAGTGCAGTGGTGGGCTCGCTCGGTTTCGTCCAGTCTCCAGGCCTGGTTGAGGGAATGATTAAAAACCAGCACTTTTCATGTGTTTGGGAGGAAGACGGGTGTGTGTGTGTGTGTGTGTGTGTGATTTCTACACACACCTGCACATGCACCTGCAACCCACACTGCAAACACCACAGTCTGCACAAAATCTAACACAAACACAGGCTTCGTGTTGAAATTACATACAAACTTTATGTTCACTTGAAATAAACACTTGTAGGACAGTGATATAAAGAAACAATGACTGAGTCAGAATCCATTGTACTTATATTCATAGAACCAATAAAGGATAATCAGTTCAAGGCCAAGTGACTACTATTATATGTATTATATAGTTCAATAGACGATTCAATTAAAAATATGTCACATGTCACATCTGTCTTGTGCAATAAAATAGTATATTTGTGTTCATTTTACAACATTTTTAAAATGTCGGTCTCTTTTTTTTACTATGTCAATCTGAGATCCACCTCACCACAGCAGCAAACTCGCAGCACGGGCACAGACAACCAGTAATAATAGTGAGTACTGGTGCATGATGACACCCTCCATACATGTATGAGCTCAGATTTAGGGTCAAACTATTTTGAATTTGTGCAGTTTGCAGCTGTAAAACAATATTTGTCAAGTGTGAAATAGAAATTCAAGTCTGTTGTAAAAAGGTGGAGCATAAAGTTGTGCATTGAAGTTAAGTATAATACACATTGCATGAATTTGACAGTATTGCTATGATGCTATTTTCAGCTCTGTCTGGCACAACAGTGGTGTGACCCATGAGGCTAAAGGCTGACTCTTCTTCCAGACACTTACCCGATGGGTGGGCTCCAAATATAGACAGCCCAGTTTCTCTGAAATAATATGCAGATACATTCACTCAAGTGTATTTGATATTTGTCTGTGCAGGACTGTTTTGTGGACATCTCAGAATATAACACATACACGTTTAAAGTTAATGGACGAAAGGTTTGAAACAGACACTTGACAGGATTAATGAAAGTTAAACTAACCCTGCTATGAGACCCTTTGATTAAGGTTTACATGACTTTCACATAAGCAGTTCATTTTAAAACAGGTTATGTTCAAGTATAGTGAAATGAAGTTAGTGTAAGAGGGCATGGATGAGTTTAATTTCCTTAAACTGTAATAAAATCTTATATTATAAAACAACAAAAATCTGACTAAATTGTAAATTCTGGCTCTCTTTAAGAAGAAGC
>OMNW01004404.1:5762-16053 GCA_900303245.1 Selene dorsalis | reverse complement strand
GAAGAAGCTGGTGGGAGGGGTCTTATAGCAGGAGGGGGTCTGGTCTGAACTGTACACAGCAGTGTCATCTCACATGAAGCAGGGGGGGGGGGCACTGGTGGGAAATTTTTATGACATTTTCTCTGTATCACCTGCAGAGACTTCAGGCAGCATTGGGTCCATCCCAGCTGAAAAGACTGACCAAGGGGGGGAGTATTTTTTATTATTATTTATTTATTCATACATATATAGTTCATTTTAATCTTGTCAGCTATGTCATAGATGTTTTTATTAAACTGTTTTTATATCAAATGTATTTATGAGTCGATAAAAAGCGTTGTACAGACATTTTTTTTTACAGCTGAAACGCTTCACGTTTTCATCTCCCAGTTTGCAGGACACACACACCTCTTTTTACAGTGGACCTTCGTGTCACCAACTACCCCGCCCACTGGAGCCAACAGAGCGACCTGATTGGTTGTACGTCGTGACGTTCGACGCACGTTTTCGTAGTGTAGCGCGCCAAACACGGCAGCAAGCAGAGAGTAGAGAGTAGAGAGTGGATGTACCTGAATATTAGTTATTAACTGAATCTGGAGCTGAATATACAGTCAGCAGGTGTCATGGCTTCAACAAGTAAAGCGTCGCTACAGACTAAGAACTTACCGTGGTGAGTTTAAAGTCGTTGTTTCATCGCAGAGAGGTTCAAATCGCTTAGTGCTAGCTAGCTACCATGTTTATTATGTGTACAAGCTAGCAGCTAGCTGCACCATGTCGCTTTATCCACCGGTCTGTGAAGTTAAGTAGACATTTATAGTGTTTACAGATTACTTAATAAAACCCATATAGTTGTGAAATGAATGTGTATGAGTTTCCTGTTAATTCGGCTCATATGAAGGTTAATGAATAAATCGAGCATCGCTTTGTTGCTGTTGCTTAAACTAACTGAACTATCACAGCTGAAGTAACATCTGCTGTGAAACGATATTTAAGTGAATATTTAGTCTCATACATCGTATCGATAGTTAAAGATAATTGGATATAGATCCTAAATCAATGCGTAAACTGTTTCAGCTGTTTACTTTGGAGGATCGGTTAAAAAGTTGGTAATCCGTCTTAGTGACTTGTGACGTTACAGTAACAACGACAAGCATAGTGATGTCATTTAGCGGTAGGAAGGATTCATTATTGATAACAACATATTGATTAGTGTGTTTGTGCTCCGTATACCAGGGTTGAGAAATACAGACCACAGACACTGGATGATCTGATCTCACACAAAGATATTCTGGGCACCAGTAAGTATGTGACCTGTCAAGATGATGATGTTATTATAGTAACCAGTGCCATTTAAAAGTTCTGTGTCGTATTCAGATTAATAATTTTTTTCACAACTGTTTTTCACCTCCTCAGTCCAGAGGTTTATCAACGAGGACAAGCTCCCCCACCTCTTGTTCTATGGCCCCCCAGGAACAGGAAAGACCTCCACCATCCTGGCCTGTGCCAGGCAGCTGTACAAGGACAAGGAGTTTAACTCCATGGTGCTGGAGGTACGCTGCAGCTTCTCCTCAAGAGCTTTTCAACCTGAAATCCTCAGAGTGTGAGGGAGGAAATGTTGCGGCACGGTTGTGATATTGATATCCGACTTATTGTTTTGTAGCTGAATGCATCTGATGACAGAGGTATTGATGTTGTACGTGGTCCCATCCTGAGTTTTGCCAGCACGCGGACCATCTTCAAGTAAGATTAAAAAAAAATACACCCACCTCTCTCATCACTGATCTTCAATACAAGGATAAAATCTTTTCCTTTAATCTACAAGGGGAAGGATTTTTTTTTAACCTGCTGCCATTTTGTCCTCCAGGAAGGGCTTCAAGTTGGTGATACTGGACGAGGCCGATGCCATGACCCAGGACGCCCAGAATGCATTGCGGCGAGGTAAGCCATCTGTTCGGCCGGGCATCGCCCACTGTGAGACACACGGCTCGTTGAGCAGCCAGACGATTTGACTGCTGGTGAATTACAGGGCTTTCTGCTCCTTACACCCTGATATTCATCTTAAAAACCCCAAACCTATTTGAAAATCTGCTTTTATTTTTTTATTCACCATTGATCGAGTCACACTGGAACATGGCAGTTTGTGCCAATCTTATTGAGAGCTGCAAAATTAATTTAATTAATTGCATTTCTTCAAATTATTACTGACTGAAAGCAAGTTATAAGCAATGATTCACCATTAACTTGAATGCAGCTAATTTTATTTTAAGTATTGTAGCTGATTTTGTGGCAAATAGCCAACTTCATTTAAGCTTGAGCTGTTTGAATTGAATTTATTTTTATTTCTATCAGATCACTTTCTAACAGGCAAGATGCAGGTTATAGATATTTACAGACATATTTAGTTTCTTAGAGAAGTAACAAACCAGTGACATGTAGAAACATCAAAGTGTTTAAATTGCAGCTTTAGATTATGTTTATTCTGGAGCCTTTTTTTATTTTGGGTCTTGTACATTGTTCACATTTCTTAATTACTTTCGTTTCTCTGTCTCATTCTTTGTGTCTCAGTGATCGAGAAGTTCACAGAAAACACTCGTTTCTGTATGATCTGTAACTACCTGTCCAAGATCATCCCGGCGCTGCAGTCTCGCTGCACCAGGTTTCGCTTCGGCCCGCTGTCCCCAGACCAGATGATCCCCCGGCTGGAGCACGTCATCCAGCAGGAGAAGTATGTTTGTGTCTGCGATCTGTGGTACAGGAGGTTTTATAGTGCCACTCAGAGATCTTAGTAATGTCTGAATATTGGGATGAATGATTCAAATATAATAAATGTGGCGCTTTCTGCTTCGTTGTGACAGCATTGACATCACTCCAGATGGAATGAAAGCCATTGTGACTTTATCATCAGGAGATATGAGAAGGTCGCTCAACATACTGCAGGTACGACCCAAATCCCAAATTGTAAAACTTTAAATTCAAAATCAAAGACATCACATATGTTGTTATGCATCATGGTTGTTGTATGAGGGTAAAGTGTACTGTCTGCCCCGTGGTTTCAGAGCACCAACATGGCGTACGGGAGGGTCACAGAGGACACGGTTTACACCTGCACAGGTCACCCCCTCCGCTCAGACATCGCCAACATCCTCGACTGGTCTCTCAACAAAGACTTCACCTCTGCGTATAAACGTATCCTTCACTTCAGCTTTACTGCACAACAATGTCTTTATGTCTCTTCCACATGTGATTCAGATTCAACACTAAACACCCCGAGGTGGAAGATTTGGCTAAATGATCATTAAATCTGCATGTTTGTTACTCAACATGATTCATTAAAAAAGTGTATGTTATGTGTCACATTTCCTTTTTGAATTTCTGGTTTTTATTACCTCACTAACTCGGGTTGAGCTCTTTAACCCCCTCCTCACAGAAATCCTTCAGCTGAAGACTTTGAAAGGTTTGGCCCTGCAGGACATCCTCACTGAGGTTCATCTGCTCATACACAGAGGTGAAGTCAAAATATAAATACAAATATTTGATTTAAAACCAGGTCCTAGGTGTGTTAACCTGAATGAATTCTGTTTTCCTCTTTAACAACGATTACCTGAGCTGTTGTTGCTGTAAGTCTGTGCTCCTCTCGCTGCACTGTGTTGAATCCCATCGGAGGCTTCAGGCTTCTAGTTGCTGTGGCTTCAGCGGTTGCGGGTCATTTTGTTGCAGGGGCTTCACTCTAACAACCAGTGTGAGATGGTGTGGGTGTGTGTGTGTTGGCCCACAGGTAACTTGAACATGTGTGTTGCAGAAGAACTACCAGATTTGTGCTACACACACTTTATTTTGCTCTGGTTTCACTTTATTTAAGAACCACGATCTGTTCTTCTTTTTTTCTTCCAGACATGTATTCAAATCATTTTTTTTTCTCTTTCCCTCTTCCAGTGGACTTTCCTCCAGATATTCGGATTGGTCTGCTCATCAAGTTGGCCGACATCGAGTAAGTGAGATGACTTCACACTTAAGTGGCCATTACATTCATACATGTGTTTTCCTTTATTTACCTGAGATGTCCCAAAAATTACAATCTGTTTGCCTAAGATAGATAACTGATAAATAAATGATTGATCAGCACATCGTTCAGTCTCTTCAGTCGAGGCCTGATACCTCACTATGGACAGTTTTCATAGAAGTGTGTGTCATCAAAGAAGAGGTTAGGGAGGCTTCAGCCTGATGTTGTTCACTACATAACTGACCAGGTTTGAGGCCCTGGGTGTCTCCATGGATACCAGTTGATGACTGAGGGATGCTGATCAGCACAACACCACCTAATTAATTATGTCGTTATCTCAGGAAAACAAAGTTTCTTTTCTTAAGATCCTGTTACCTCAGGGAATAAAATGTATGAGTGTATGGCTACTTAGGGCTTCCGTACTTTCATAAGACAAACTAACAAGATGCATACTAGTAAATTCAAACGCTCACATATAAATAACATGGAGGCTTCCAGATGTTTTTGATTTGATCACGTGTCGTCCCCTCAGACACCGGCTCGCCTCAGGAACCAATGAGAAGATCCAGCTGAGCTCCATGGTCGCAGCTTTCCAGGCGGTGAGAGACATGGTCGTCAGCGAAGCCTCGTAGATACAGAAACCGCATCCGTCTGATTTTGGAGGCGAACGGGATCCAGATTTGAAAATGATTCGCTAGTGGTCAAAACCTGAGCATCCACAGCTTAAAGCAGAAATCTCTACTAGTCCTTTATAAGTAAAATCGGTCTCTTCTTTACTTATTTTTCTACTTTACCAACCTGGTGCCTACGACTAAAACCTTTTAAACATTTTGCTGGTGATGCCAGGAAAAGCTGAGAACTACAAATCTGTGAAATCACCAGTTGGTTTGTTGGTTTGTTTTGGGGAGGAGACAGATGTCCTGAGGTGCACACGGCTCCACAGACCGAACGTACAGTGCGGCAGATGTCTCACACACAGATGCTGGCAGCGATCTGAGTCATTCCCATGTTACATGCAAAATGGACGCCAGTTTATGTTTTTTTTTTAGCTCTAGCGCCGAGAACAGATCTGTCATTAGGGCACTTATTGATCACTGATGAACCTGTGTAAGAATAACCAGACCATGACCATGTAAATGTTTGAATCTGTTTAATAAAACTATTTCCTATAAGTCCAGTTTACATCTTTATATATTAACAATTAACATGTGCTGTTACAGTTGTAGTGCGTGTGCTGTTTCATGATGATAAACAAAAAAAGGAATTAAAAATGCATATACATGATATTTACACAATAAATTAATGTAAGTATAAAATTGTGACATTCAGTTCCAGTGAGCATGTGAGTTTATGCGTCGTCTTGCAGTGGTAGTGCAGTAAATGAAATCCTTTAGTGCAGAAGTGTTGCATCTACAAGTAGATGATGCTGAGGAGCTTCCTGTGATAAATCGAGCTGTGGAAGCTCCTCTTAAATCAACAAACAAAGGCAGTTTTATCATGAGTCAGTGTAGAACAATCACTTGCTGTAATTGTCAGTTGCATTGTTTGTTTGTTGGTTGGTTAAATGTTCGTGTTTAACCTTCCCACTCCTCTTCCTCTGAGGACGGACATGTCTTGAGGCGTTGGGGGATGTTCCTGTAGGTGAGGTACTCCAGGATCCTCTTGGGGAGGGGCAGCGGCTCCATCTGGTGCGTGGACACCGAATCGCGCAGGATGGATCTGCACAGGTGGCGCAGGCTGGGCACGGTCCTGGGCGCCCGCCAGAACCTCACATGGCCGTCTCTGGTTCTGATACAGAGGAGGAGGAGGAGGAGGAGGACGTGAGTTAGTGTGGGGAGTTAAATTACGGCGGAGAGCTGAACTTAAGAAAACATGCAAACCAGAAAATAATATTCAGAAATTGAAATATTGAGCCAACATTTGGAAAAGTACTGAAAGCAATTTGTTGGTTAAACAACATCAAAAGGAGTTTGAAGTGTTGAAAATAGGTCAAATGTGCTCTGTAAACAGTTGGGGATATTTTTGCCACTGATTTTAAAGGAATAGAAGCAAAAACAATGAAAGCAGCTGAATGAAAGACACAATGTGCGTGTCTGTTTTTGCCGTGTGTTTGTGTGTGGGCTGTGGCTGTTGTCAGATTGACGAACGCCTCCCCACCACCACACGCTGCCAATCACAAATCAAGTGTCAGTTTGTGCTGTGAACATCTTACATGCAACAGCTTGTAAAGTTGTGATACGACTTTTCTTTATTACCACCGCGGCTGATGTGAAACATTTTACAAACCGTCTTTCTATGTGAGATTGACTTTTACCCTGTGGCGACCACGCCCCCTTGTGGATGGTAGTTGCAGCAGAGTCCGTTGGAGTCTCGGTCTGCCTTCGTCTGCATCACCATCCCCGTCCTCCCCGGCTCCCAGATCCGAAGAGCTCTGCAAACAATGACGACAATGAACGTCTGTCATCTGCCAAATCATGTTGTCTGGTGCAGGAAACATTTTACACGAAGACGTGATGAAGCGCTCACCTGTCGTCTGTCACGATTGCCAGGTGTAAACCGTTGGGAGAGAACTGTAATGAAGAGATCTGGTTTTGTCCGTAGTCCTCGAAGTAGTCGCTGTGGAGAAGAGAAACAAGGAAACTGTCGTTAATGTTCACGTCTTAGATGTTGCATTCGATGTCAACAGACAAAAACTGTAAAGAAGAGTGAGACACAGAAACAGGTTGGACAAGATATGAGAAACCAGGACGTAGTTTCAGGCAGCTCATCAGATAATGACAGAGATAACGATGTGTTTGATTCCCAGTTGCCAGTGGCATCAAAATTAACCTTGAAACTTGCCCACAGTCTGAGATGCATTTACTGCCCGTGTTTAAACTTACACCAGAGTGGCCAGTTTCTCAGCCGTGTAGGGGTCCCAGAGGTCGATCCACCAGCTGGAGCCGCTGAAGGCCGCCGTGGCGAGCAGCGCCCCGTCCGGAGAGAAGTCACAGGAGGACAGCAGGTACAGGGTCTTACGTGTTCCTCCCGTCAGGTTTCTGATGAACGTGTATGAGCGTAGACTCCACAGACACACCATCTGAAACAGTACAGGTTCTTTCACCCATTTGAAAACAGTTACATAGACGGGACTAGTGCAGGATCGGTGCAGGAGTTGCAGAGGGAGAAAACAAGAGATCTGATCTTTTGAGCTGTGTGAATGTAAACAGGACAGGTCGAGACACGCAGCAGGTGAAAGCTTCAGGTGTGACCAACGCACCAGCAGCAGCAGAAACAACCGTCTTCAAAACTATGTAACTAAATTAACCTGAACCTCCTGCACACGTTAATGCAGACACACATCTTCCAAAACCACAGACAGCTTGTGACCAGGAGTTTGTAGCAGCTGAAGTGAAAAAAATCGGCATTATCCTCTAAGAATAAATGTCTTTATGTCAAGCTTAAATCACAAAGTTGTGCAACAGGACACAGAAGATGCTGAGTATTTGTCCTCTTGGCACAAATATGGTGGGAAAGGTTGTGAAATTAACTGATTTGACACAGAACTGATTCCTCAAATCGATGCAGAGAATGAGATTAAAACCCATGCAGGAGGAGGATTAAACAGAGCTGTGTGTGTGTGTTTGTGTGTGTGTGTGTGTGTGTGTGATGAGAAATGTCTGGATTGTGTAACTTATCACTCACTCTGTCGAATCTCCCAACGGATGCGATCATGCTGCAGTCGGACGACACGCAGCAGCAGCTGATCCAGTCTTTGTGGCCTGAAAGCACCTGAACGGTTTTGCCTACAGACGGAAAAAAAGAAAAAACAAATGAAGGAGGCAGACGACGACGACGGAGCATCGGTGAATAACAGATCCTGGAGCAGTGGAGGATGTGAGTCCCATGAGTATTAACAGGAACATTTGTTTACTTTAACCTTCTCACACTGGAACAGGAGGTTTGGCTCTGCTGAGCAGCACAGTGATAAAACACAGAGGCAAAGTGACGAATACACAGAAGAAGAAGGACGAAAAAAAAAACTTGAATTCATAATCCGCCCAAGACAAGTGTAACATGATTGATTGCCAACATTCCTGGCAACCGCAGGATGAGACAAGAGGAGAGCTGAAACTCGATCAGTGGGTGAACATTTCACACCTTCATGTTTTTCTGGCAGAGCTACAGAGATGTTCAAGGACACTCCGACATCTGACAACTTGTAAAATTGTGACATATAATCTATAGCTGGAACTCAGTGTTAATTGATCAGATTATAACTTTTTTTTCTTTTGTCAAGTCATGAATGACAGGGTCTTCCAATATACGGTGGCCCAGAGGGCTCAACAAGAGAAGGTGAAACATTTTCTTGTCTGAAAAACTGAAAAACTTGACTGTTATTAAAAAGCGATACACAAACTACACACACCTTTGTGCGCCAGGTCCCAGATCCTCAGGGTTTTGTCTCGGGAAGACGATACGAGTGTGAGCGTCCCGTTCTGAGGGAAGACCAGGTCCCTTACGACTCCTTCGTGTCCGTGGAGGTCAAACACAGTGATGCCTGGAGGTGTGTGAAAGTCAGACATGATGATGTTTCTGAACGCAGCACAGATGAACATCCTCAGAGGCAGAGATGAAAGATCTCACCTGTTAAGACGTTCCAGATTTTGATCACGCCGTTCTCCAGGCCTGTGGCCAGGAGCAGACTGTTGTTTGATGATCTCTTAGCCGGACGTTGCACCGCAGCTGATTTTGGGGGCCGGGGCCCGAAGGCGAGGCCCCACACTGGGTGACCGCAGCTGAAGCTCTTGTCTCCTCGGTCGGTGTCTCCGTTCTGACTGTCTCTGCGGGAGAGAGGGGCATATGATGCAATATGATGCACAAAATGATGCTGCATTTATGTGCTGTTGGAAATGTCACAATCAAAGTTACGACAGATGTAAACAACCCCGAAAATGGGATTATAATGATTGGGAAAGTCCCGGGCAGAGACGGAGCAAATAAAATCCATTTGATGTGAGTGGATGGTTATTGCCTCCGCTGCCTTCACACTGTTTGCTTTTCCAGCTTTCATCACGGGCTGATGTGTAAACACTGAGGACGGTTTTCAAAACAAGGTACTGGCCCAAATGAATCAACAGGATCAATATCCTTGATCAGAAGGTGGCATTAAACGTACAGGAGACACCTCACTCACTCAGTCTTTGATTACATAATTTATCATCTTTAGATGAGTCATGCAATTTGGCTTTGCAATTTTAAATGTTTGGCTTTGCAGGGAAAAGGCACCAGAAAAACCACAAACCCTGAACCTGTTCAGGATCCTTGTTTTAAAGCACAACATATGGTATGGTAGCCCAAACTGCTCAGTATTAGGTTATAAGGTTAAAAAAAAAAGATAACTGCATGACTAAAATATCAAATACAGCCATGACATTCAGAAATAATCCACTAAATATTTATATCTCCCTGCCAACTGTAATGAAATACTTTATTTCACAACAGAGTTGTTGCACAGTTTCTTTTCATTCCAGCCAATTTTATTATTATTATAAAATATCTCCTTTCCAAAGTCTGTCTCTGTTGCACAATGACTTTTACCCTGATTTACCCAGACAGTTTTCATCACTATGTCTAAGTAAAATCGATCATAAATTCATGTTTGTTCTTTCTACAGCTGAAACGAGTTGATCAATCAATTAGTTTATCGGAAGAAGAAGAAGTTACGAAGAAGGTTTTAGGTAATGGAGGTGCAGGATTGACTGCTTATCTTTGTCATGTGTGGTAAACCTGTTTTTTTTTTTGTTAATCAATAATCAGTCTATAAAAACAAATGTTTTCTGAAGCTGTATTTCTAAGGGCAGCCACCTTGTTCCTCCTCTGCTGTCATGAACCAAAACGTACGAGGAACACCTGAACGCACCGTGCATGAATTAAATGTTCAAATAAGTCAAACCTACTTAATTTGTTAATCGATTATCTGGCAATAACAGGACAGTTCTTCCCTATGAGGACATCCGCCTTGTGTTATCTCCACTGACTGAATGAATCAGCATGCACGAGGGACACCTGAACGCCTCGTGCCTGCCTGCATTAAATGTACAGGTAAATAAAACCTACTGGGAGTCCAGGGGCCAGGCGACCACCCAGACGATGCCGTGTCCCATCGACCACGCGAACCAGGCTCCGTCCGGGGAGAAGTCCACGCTCCATGTCTCGCATCCGGCCCGGCCCACCAAGGACGGAGGACGCCTGGTCTTAAGCTCCAGGATGAGCGCAGGGTCGGAGGCTGGAGGAGGTGGAGAAGGAGGAGGGTGGTGGTGGAAAGACACC
>OMNW01004400.1:35776-60531 GCA_900303245.1 Selene dorsalis | reverse complement strand
TCCCTCCTTCAACGCACTTCTGCTCCACATCATACAGCGTGTCAGACACGAGGCAGGTCAAAGGTGATGATGATAAGTCTCCGGCATGTGCAATGAACTCATACCTCAAAACTAAGTCACTGGAGGTGCAGTGTGTTGTCAAAAACAAGATCAGGGCAGTTTGTTAAAGTAGTGGGTGTACTTTAAATAAACAGGCTAAAACACCATGCGCTGCTATATAACAATCTAACCATAAGCACTTGTCCAGGCTACTATTTTTGAAGTTGTTTTGTGTAAACCACAAACTACAGCATGAAAAATGACCTGGGTTAAATCAATACACAGTGGGTCATCAGTCATTAATACGTTTGACAAAGGTAGCACCAACTGGAGGACATTCATATGTGTTGGACTGTAATACAGCATAGTTACACAGGTTCCAGTATTTCATGTCACTTGTTGTAGATGTGCATTTACAAGAACTGACCTCCCACCCACTTATGTGTCTTTTCACCTACTTTACAATCCTAAGTAGAACAGGTGACTGACGTTGCTGTAACAGGCCTGATATCTAAAACAAATGAACATGGGTGTGTAGACTTGAACTATATACCCGCTGCCATTCTCAGCTACAGAGAACACCACACTCTTAACCATACATGTCGACAGTCAATACAGCGCCGCCATATACATCTCTTAACATAATGCGCCAGAGCAGTTCAAAACCCGTCAACAAAAGGAGGCCAAACACATGAGGAAACACATTCAGGCTGGAGAACATTCAAATCATGAGGCATTTTTGCCGAGCTGCCTTTGAACAACCAGTTCCCGCGGCAATAGTTATTACATCAGCACCTATTGTAACAAGAGTGACAGCTACCAAGTTAGATTGATAGAGACAGCTAAACTTGCTCCAGCACATTTGCTGGCCAACACCCAGCTTCACCTCAGGGTCTGGCTGGCATCAGTTAAACACCTGTAAATCTCTAAGAACAACTGTTAGAAAACAAAGGCAGGTGTCAGCGGCTGGCTGGGGCACATCAAGTCTCAAACATATGGCTCAGGTTCCAGCTATGACCTGCTTCCTGTTTAGTGGCCAGGAAGAGTTGTGTAATAAATTTAACTTTATAAAAACATACAGTAGGTACTCTATAAACACTATAATTGACCCTTTCTTGCTCCATAATACAGAGTTGATTTAAAAATTATCAGTGTGTTTAAGCTTTCTAGCAAAAATGCACTGTAAACATCAATAACACACAAAATAATTTTTACCCAACAACCACACACACAAAACACATTTTGTTCATACTATAACCACTTGGCTGTTATCTCACTCACCGGTGGCCCATCCTCAGGAGTCTCCCCTTCCCCAAACGACCGACAACCTGGAGAAGAGAGGGAGAAACACAGGAGGAAAAGAGATTAGATATACAACATGACAATTTAATACATTCAAGCCAATACACGCATGGCTCAAAGTAAATAAATGAATAAAATCTTAGATCAACTGAATATCAGAAGCACACAACCTATGAAACAGCAATGGCGAGTACAAAAACTGCATGAACTGCACATATCCACAGCACCATTTATAGTGTCTTAGCTAAATTTGCTTGACAAATAAAAAAAAAAGACTTGTTTTTGCACCACTAGGGGGCAAAACCTTGTGGAAAACCAGTTAATTCTAAATTATAGTCCTTCACTTACTTGTACAAACACACGCAACCAACAGGATATTTTTTAAACCTAAGCTACATTTCTTATAATTTATACTATGTTCATCCAAACTATTTCACTGCCGATGAGTGGCATCTCCTCTACAAAGCACAAAAGATTCACAGGGTTGATTTTTGTCAGGGCAGAACAGGCCAAAGACTTCTGCTTTCCTGTCACTCTGTGTAATGGGGAAATGAAAACTGCTTTGGGTCAGTGGGGGACACAGAAGTTAATGAAATATGCATAATGTAACCCCAACCTGGGCTAAAACACCATGTGCCATTTCCACATCCAAAACACCTTGTCTGCGGATGCTGGAGTCAGAGCTTATGTTTCAGGTATCAGGCTGACCATGTTACCGCTTTTCATTTCCACCGAGAATTAAACGGGTTCTGTGGATGGTGTAACCCGAGCGGGGACACTAATGTTACTAGTATTTTTTTGCTGATCTGTCAAAAAACCTTTTCTACTTATAAAAGGGTGGAAATTTTACACATTAAGAACATCATTCTTTAATTGCTGATTCATACTATAGTTATCAAAATTTTTGAAGTAATCTTGATGATGCATTGTTGTAAACTGTAACAGTGCTGCGTATCAACACTCTGTTTTCAATTTCAAGCAATATTATCAATCTACCGAGTATTCTGACTACCTTGCTTTACATAAATAACATAAATAACACAAGAAGGTTAGAATAGGGCCATTTACTTGTGTCACACTAAGATTAAAGTAGAGCTTGTTCAAGTGGGGCATCAAGTGGTTCTTTTTTTAAACTTAGGTTGACTTGGGTCTGCATTCAGGGTGGGATACATTGCTGTATCTGCCACAGAAGAATTCACTGTGGCTTGTGTTAAACACAGTCTGTCCATCAGTCAGTCTGTCTGTCCGTCTCTAAATCACATGGAGGAAGATGTGTGTATGTGTATGCGCATTTCTGCACTACTGAGAGAAAGAGGCTTCCTGCAGCACGACTCTGGCAGTGCTGGGCCGCAAAGCTGCCTCAGCCATGTGCCCGGCATTGCCATGGCAACAGAGGACTGCAAGACTGATACACACACGTGTGCTCTCTCTCTCTCTCTCTCTCTCTCTCTTTCTCTCTCTCTCTCTCACTCTCTCACACACACACACACACACAAAACATATTCTCTCTAGCTGCCTCTTCTCTCCCCACGCACATTCACGCAGCAGTCCAGCACGGAACGATGCAATAGGAATACAGAAGAACCTGCCTGCCTGTGCTGAGGAGAGGCATTACACAACACTGGCAGAATACAGAAGATGCCAGGAGAGAGGAGAGAACAGAGGGAGGAGAGGACAGCAGGGGAAAGAGAGAGAGAGAGAGAGATGGATAAAGAAGTGCAGGCACTGGGGAGATGAAGCTCACCATCACCTGCTGTAGCTGACATTCACAGGAAAGAGTTGAAGCATTTACAAGCAGACAGAAAATGAATAGCCTCTGGGTGAGCAATCAATAATTTCCTCTTTGTCTATTAGCAATTTCCAAAAGATCATGAAACCAACAAATATTTACATTTGGAAATTGGGAGAATTTTGAGAATTTTACTTTGTACCATTCGACTAATATGTTAATTGATTAAAACAGCACAAGCCAACTAGCTCTCACATCAACCAATCAGCCCTGACGAATTACCTCCCATATGGCAACGCTGTGCTCTCGTTAATCAGAATAAACTCCCGCACACTGTCTTCACTTGCGATCTGTATTTATTGGAAAGAACAGTCCTTCATCAGTTTATCATCTCCCAAGATAAGAGTACTAATAAAAAGGTTATATTCGTAACAATCCATTGTTCACTGCTTTTGTTCTTCAGGAGAAGCTCACAGAAAAACATATTTGCAAACCTGGCCCTACAGTTGTTGCCCATGATTACCTTTTACCTAGACAATGTGTGGACTTGTGCCCAGGAAGTTTAAATCTCAGATAATAGGTTGTGGGCGAGAAGCGACTGATGCCCAGCAGTGATAAGCCTTTATGATATGTTCTGCTGTACCTACTCTATGCTCCCCAGGGTTCCTGGGTCTAGAGAGTAAAGGAGATTATAGCTCCCCAGCCAGCCAGCCAGCCAGCCAGCCAGCCTCTTGTGTAACATGGGGCTGGGTGGCAGATTGCTGAGCTGGCAATTCTCCTGCTAATTGGATGACTTTGCAACCTCTGGCACTGCACGGAAAAGTAATGCTTATCAGGACCCAACTCAAATCAGGGACTCAACTCCACCCAAGTGTTGTATCGAGTTGAGCTTAAAAATATTTACAAATGCCACATTATACTGAGCTGGACCAAGCACTGTCTGTTTTTTAGACAAGTCTAGCCAGTCCTCACACTCACTTTCAAGTGTGAGCAGCACACAAGCCCCACCTGGTCATGTTTCTTCTGACGAAACCTCTGCCCCTATCTCAAGTTGCCATCTATTCTATGTCTCAACCGCTCTTTATCACCAGCCCTCCTTTTCTGTCCGATATCATCCACTAACCTGGGCACAGCACTGCCCTGCCAGTCTCTACAGGAAGTGGAGAGTTTATCTGGGCAGCTGGCACTGATAAGATAAAGCATGAGGGGTCATGCTTGGGTGAGTGAACAGGTAGGTTGGGCTGGGGGTGGGGGAGGTCTTCAACATTAATCAATGCTATGCATCTTTCGTACAACAGATGCTAGGTCAGCCATTACAAGCTAGTGACAGACAAGCAGGAATACTGGCTATAGACGCACAGCAGTAGAATGCGTGTCACATTCATACACACACACCCATATTATTTTACACGTATTAGATGACTGCCAACACGCATTGTATAGTGCAATCTCTTAAAGGGAATTCCAAACAAACCGGGTGTTTTGTTGATAGTGTGAGAGGGTGAATGAGGGTGAGGGTAGTGGGAAAAAATCTGTGGGCTGGTCTGATGTTTTGATACGGAAACAACAGCAGATGGTGGCTGCTTGATTTTTAAGTTAAGGTGCGTTCCGCTGAGTTGCTGTTGACTTTGTTATCTGGTTTGACCTGCTTCAGACTCACACATGTAGGCACCATTAACAATGGGCCAAGACACACACACACGCCCACCTTGGTTGATGTCCTCAATGGCCCGGCGTATGCCCCGGTCAAAGGCACGGGCGTCAGCAGGGCTCTGGAAGGTCAGTCCAAACCTCTTATCGTTGATTCTCCAGTGGTGGAAGATGGGGTTGACCTTGTTGTACACCAGACCTTTCTGTAGGACACACTCCAGGACAACCTAACAGCACAAAAACAGTACTTAGATCAGGAGAGAAAATGCAAGTTGTGTGGTTCCAATTCCACTTGGTCAAGCTATAAGTTGTTAGTATGCAGACTGGAAACTGCATAATTTGAAGGCTGCCTGGTGTTGATGAGACTCGGTAGGGAACACGCATGTAAATCCCTCATCTGATTCCTTTCCCTAAGCTGTTTAAATGTGTCACATTCTATCATTCCACTACAACGTGAGTAAGAGAAAAAGAGAGAAAGAATGCCGGCAGAGGCCTGCATCTGGAGCTACGCATAACTCTAGAGCTTCTATAACAGAAAAAATTATCCTGAGCCCAATAATTTCACATACTTTTTTGGATAATTTGTAAAACACATTCTAAATGGCGGGGTTTTCATTACAGATGATGATAAAGTTGGAGAGCAGCGGTGGTGGCAGAAGAAGGGGGGCTGAGTATGTTTTGGAACCAGGCAACCCAAGTGTGTGGCAGAGGGAGACTGTGTTTCCAAAGCCTATTATTAATCAGGGCTACTGGGCCGCCTCCCGGCCTTCCTCTAGGCAGATTAAATGAAATGAGAGACGGCCATTACAGTCTTTGAGGGTTTTTTTTTTTTTTTCACCAACGTGCACGAGAGGTGGCTTAATGGGGTGTGAATGTGTGAGCGAGTATGCGCATGGTGAGCTGCGTGAGAGAATGCGTGAGCACAGGAGCTGGTGTGATGACAAGCTCAATGACCCAAGTGCTACAGTGTGCATCTTTGCAGTGCAAATGCCTTGTCAGAGGATAACAGTCGCAAACCAACACTCGACGGCCGAAAGCAGATGGCAGCGTTCCCCCTGGATCTGGGCAACAGTCAACATGCACGCTTTAAGGCGCTGATATGTGGCAGCTGTATGAGAGGTTGATGATATGCGATATGTGTGTGTCGGAGCGGGAGTACACTGGTCTGCATTTCATTCTGAAAGTCAGAACCAGAGTTGCTTTTTACAGCATTCGATACGACTGCAAGTATAGTGCAATGTCATTTTTTCTGAATGTGGATGAGGTGAAAATGTGTCTCATCATATCTGACCTCATGTCACCAGTGCAAGTCTCCCCAAGACGGAGGGGCAAGGATTAAGTCTGTGTGTTTACCCAGAGGTGGTGGATGAGGAGAGGGATGGATGTGAGGAGGATGGTAAGGCAAGGAGTTTGGGGGTGGGGTTCGGGTGGCAGAGTGAGGTGTGGTGGAGGGGATGGTGGGTCCTCTGTGCCTCTGGGGCTGATTGTGGAGGCGAGACTGAATGGAGCCAGAGCAGGTAAGGTGAGCGCACAGCCAGGCCGACAGAGGAGGAAGTATCACAGTTGCATGGAAGGACGATATTAACACCACATTCCAGACTGTGTTCAGAGAAAAGAAACAGGAGGAGGAGCCCCCCTGACAGAAAGAGACACAGGAAGGGAAAAGAGGCAGGAGATGTTGGAAGAGGACAGGGACAGAGAGACAAGACAGAGGTGAGAGTGCAGAGAGTAATAAGGAGATCAGAAAGGCTTGGGATAAAAGGATATATCATTATCTTAATTGTCTTGGAATAAAGTAATGCTTGCTTTGAGCTTATAAGTCATTTGCTGTGTATTGGTGTATAAAAAACATAGATACCCAAGACAGAACGATAGTATGTAATTTAAGCATTAACATTGGAGGGTTTAGCAGGAAAGTCTGTATCTCCTCACTGAAAACTTTAAACTAGTAAAATATAATATTTTGCTAGAAAAGCTCAGCTGGCACAGTTGACAAAGTTAACAGTAGAAGCAAACAACTCTATCCAGTGGGCCCTTTCTTTCCTCAAAGCAAAACTATTACGAATAAGCCTCGTCGCCACCACATACACAGCCGTATCAATTGAAAGGAATGGGTCACAGACTATGATCAACAGGAAGTGAGGTGGAGTGGCAGAGATCTTAGCCAGAGATTTGTCATAATCTGAGAGCCTGTATGTTTAGTAATCATCGACTAACTCGATCTGTAGTTTTTAACACAGAATCTGTGTGAGAGAGACAGAGTACAAGAGCAAGAGAGAGAGAGAGAGAAAAAGAGAGGAGGGAGGGGGCATGGAGGAAAGTGATTGGTAGCTATATGGAGAGAGCCAGCTGAGTCATCACCAGTACACTCTGTGCCGCATCACTGCGCTTATAGACAGATCCCCTCCACTTCTCTTCTTCCGTCTCCCGCCTATCTGGTTGCACCTCTGTTTCCTGCTCTTTGACTACACCCACATCTCTTTCCCTGATTCCTCTCATATCTTATGCACCCCAATCACCACCAGCTCAAATCGTGCCTTTTTTGATTTCAAAATAACTGCATCTCTAATCTGTTTTCCTCCATCTAGCTCAGGTTCCTATTGGGGATGGTGCATGTCATTGTGCCTCTCTGTTCTGTTCATTCCTGGCTGGATTACAACACTGGATTGGTATCCCTTATAAAGAAAATGTATCTACAACATCGAAGACTAGTTTCCTTTTCTGTGAATTACACAAGAACAACTCAAGCCAAACAACCTTGCAAACATTCGTGACACTTCTCAACGGGCATTTTTTCTAGTTTTCAACATTTTTCTTACAACATAATTACAGTCTTTCATTCGCCTCTGAAATCAAAACACTCTCACTGCTGTTTGAAACAATACTGTCGTAACAAGCACTGATTTTTCTGTGTTTTTCTGACTAGGCTAAGGCTGTTCTTATGTGGTTCTGTCTGTTGCTGTTGCTTTCCTGGACTCATCATTCTGCCTCTCCTCTTCCAATGCCCTCAGACTGTCGGCAAGGCTGTGGTTCACGCCAACACCCTGGCAATGGGTGGCATCCCGGCAGATCTACATATGGCTGGGTGTTTGTTGTGGTAGTTGGGGGTAGACTCTGGCGATGATGGGGGTGTTTTACCACATCCCAGAACCGCTGCCAGGGTCTCTGAGCCGTGTCTATAGCCTGTCTGAACTACAGCATTCCCGTCACACCCTTTCCTGTGCCACACACGCGCTTGGATAGCAACGCGCAAAACACAAACATGCCATAAACAAAAAAACACACATAAAATGGCTCTGGTCAAAAGGATTCTATAAAGAGGTGATTTAGACGCCCTGCTGTAACAAGTCTCTAATGTCAGATAGTCAGGAGCCACCAGACTCTGTGCATCATGGTGGCCTCCTCTGTCTCCTGGCATCTGATACACACACACACACACACTCATTACGGCAGACCAGGATTATCCCAGTGCATCTACTGGATCTGTTTTACATCTACAACACAGAATGAGTGTGTGACAAGTAGGTCATGAGTTTTACAGGAACTACAGCATAAGCCATAAGGATTAGAACTAGAACATATAACTTGATCTTGTGAAGCCTCACTCATTGTCAAGAAACAGAAATGACTTGCAGTTTGCAGCTGTGATGTTTTTATCGGTACATGTTTTGCAGGTTGTCAAAAATGGGTTTAAAAAATAAGATAAAATGATTGGATAGATCATGTCTTCCACTGCATGTCACATTTACAATCGAGCAGCTGATTTACAAGCCTTTAAAATCCATATGTATAGTATCAGTGTGGGACTGCAATTTATAAATAAAGTCCCACACGGCTGGTGCCGCTACAAATACTGCCAAATTGTGTTTGTAGACGAAAGATGCTGGGAGGAAGAACTGGAACGAGCGGTCAGTTCATTGATAAGATAATGGACAGCTCACTGACAGAAATCGAGAATCAGTTCTTAGCTATTCTTATTATTTTAGTTAGCCAATTATTAGTTGGCTTTTCTTTCAAGCAAAATGCCAACCATTTGGTCTTTCCAGCTTCATAACTGTAAGATATTTGTTGGTGAGACAAAACAATCAACATAAATAAGTCACCCTGGGCTCTAGAAAATTGTGATGAGCATTTTTCAGTATTTTCTGAAAATGAAAATAAGATTATCAATAATAAAAAACAAGAGAAACCTGCTTTTTGAGCCAAGTCATTTTTAAATGGCTTTGTAGCTTTAAGAGTTTATGTGTCAAGTCACCACAGCGAAATAGTAGCATGTGTTTTACTATTAACTATAGAGTGTTTTACACACATTTGGGTCATTTGTGGGTTTTTTATTGTTAGAATAACCGGGGGCATACGTCGCTGCTTAATTTACCGTCTCATACAGTCTTTACATTTCACAACAAGTAAGAGAAAATGCTTTTAAAGAAGGCAAATATGTTTGTGTACTCATGGAAAAGCGGGGTGAGTGTGAATTTCCAGCCCATATTCCATCGTTCAGGTCCCTTCCAGGCTCTTTTTGTGTTTCCCACATCCCTCATCCCACATTCTCTGATCCTGAGTAATCTGCCCTTCTCCCTGATGATGTCATCATGCATCACAGCATCACGCAGTTTGCTCCTATTTTCAGATACCTGCGCCATGGAGGAAAGCCAAACAACCACTTCCTGTGTGACTATGTGTGAATGTGTGTGACTGAGACAGAGAGAGGGGAGTATAGAAAAAGGGGGGCTCAAGGTGATCTCATCCAAAAGAATGTACCATCTCTGGTTTGTACACCTTAATGTGCGTGAAAGAAGCAGAATGACCGAATAAACCGAGGAAACACACATTAACAAACGCACTAGTCACACATTTAAGTCCCTTACCAGTTTGTCTTTGAGCCTCTCGCCCTTGATGTGGAACTCCACAGCATTGGAGCTGGGGCTGGGACTGGGGCTTGGACTGGGGCTACAGGGGCTGAGGTTGCTGATGCTTCCTCCGCTGCCTCCACTGTGGGTGCTGCTGCTGTCCTCCGCCCGGCTGACCTTATAGACAGTGACACAGCTAAGGCCTCCACCCCCAAGCCACCCACCGCTGGAGTCATCCCGAGTCATGACCACTGCTCTCACACGCGCATAACTGTCACTGTGGAGGAGGAGGAGGAGGAGGGGAGGAAGATGAGGAAGGTAGAAGGAATGACAAGACATGGGAAGAGCAGAGCAGAAACCATGCTATTAGTGAACACAATCAGTGGCAATCAACATCTAATACATTTCTATTATAGTATTTTCCTTTAGGACATTTTCATACATCATCTGGACCACAAACACATGATCAGAATTACATAGCCTACGTCAAATATCAGCACGCATAATAGAGATGAACCACAGCAAAAACTGGTTGGAGTATAGTGCATGTAGCCTGTGCAAATGGTTAGTAAATGAGTAGTGAGGAACACATGATACAGACGTGCAGATAAGATTAGGCAGGGAGACAGGTCTAAAATATCTAGATCACATTTATCCAACAATTCAATTGTTTTTACTCCACGTGAAACACAGACCCCATTACACCAGAACCACAAAGAAACCTTGCTTAAATACACCAAATGAATCTGTGTGAACATTTCAGTGGTGACAGAGGATATAACTAGGTACCACGCAGAATGTGAAGGTGTCCGAGATTCAGGCCAAGGATTAAATGCATATTTTGGTTTAAGTGCATGATAGACCACTGGCTATGATTTCTGAGGCCTGAAGCCATCAGTGTATGTTTAACCCCAGCCAGCGGGTGACTGACCATGTGGTCAAGTTTGGGCTTTGGTCACTCTTCATATCCAACCTTTCCCCTAAAGCAGGTGGTTTCAAGTGAGACAGCATATGACAGGGGCTATAGCTCACATCACCTGCTTTCCACTCTTGATTTCCCATGCTAATGCTGTTGGTTATCTTAATCCTCAATGGCTCTGAATTAAGGCATAATGCTTTGTAGTACAGTTAATTTGTGATACATAACATTAACTACGCATCTGTAGGAAAGCATACACCCATAAGTAGGCAAACTGTTTTTTCCCAGAGCCATTGCTGCTCTAAATTCTTACTCTCTAACTGCTGCCTATCAACTGCACTTTATACAATGCACTGTAGACTGATTTTAGAATATTCTATTTATTATTTATTACTCACTTACATAATGGGTTATATGTATGCAAGTCTTCATGACTTTTAAGGACCAAGGGAGTTGCACAGTCGTTGTGTGTTACCATGCAATGACGAGAGGACTTCAGATTTCTGAACTGCATGCAGAAATTAAATAAAGGGAGATTATTCACTGTATGAAGAAATCTTTTAAGTTTCAGAGGATTATGGACAGCGGACGCAAGAGTGCATGTACAAAAAATGTATAGAGCTGCAGATCTTTTGAGACATACATGTAATATAGGCAATGTGAGGAAAAATTCTGCATCTCTCTGTTCCTTATTGCAGTTCTCTCCCTTCCCCATCTCCTTTGCTTCTTCCTGTCCCTTCACTCAGTCAGATGTTTTCCTGATTAGATAACGCAGACTGCATTCGGCCACCGGAAATAACAAAGGTCAGGGTGTGCTGAGGGCAGCATTTTGCACAAACTCCTAGTAACATATTAAAGACCGAGAGCTGAAAGAAACAAGCAAATTGAGCGGAGAATGTGACTGCCGGATGTTGTCCGTTGACACATTGCTCTCTGGCCAACTTCCGAGTGAGCCAATACATATGACATCAGAGTCTGAAATGTTTTATTAAAAAGTAAATATGAAACTGTGATCGTGACGAAATGTCACTGACAACATGTAATACATTACATAGTTAACTAGTAGCTCATGCTCCAATTGAAGAAAATCTGCGCCCTCCCCCTTCCTGCCTCTCCTCTCTAAATCTTGGCCCACTCAATGAAGCTAACCTTTGGTCTCTTACTTTCCACACCTTTGGCAAATCTCAGCATCCAGGTTATTGGTTAGTAATTAATCTAAAAGCCAGTGAGCATAAAATCTGAGGCCATGCTTTTTTTCACGTGAAAGCTTTGATATCCTGGCACCTGGTAATAGTTCAACAAACTTCCCTCAAAGGATTGATGTGCATAATAAATATGGGTAACCCAAAAATAAACAGACCAACAAAACAGACTCCTCCTTTGTGAAAACCACACACTTCTTTCTAACCAAATCTGGTCTGTTTAACTAGTGTGGTGGGTAACTCATGGCTCTCGCTGTGTTATTTTCATCAATATCAATAAAAGTTCTAAAAAACAGACTTTACCTACTCAGCGCCCAACACCAGACAAACAGTTAGCAACTAGCTTGTGAATGCAGTGGAACATTTAGTGGTCAATGCAATTAATTGGTGGAGGCCAAAAACAGAGCTAAGAGACAGTGAATATTGATTTTACCCATACCAGCTAAGTGCCCATAAACACAGCTCCCAATGAACAATAATAAAATAAAGCTGGATATGTAAATATACAGTTGCTAACTGAATCATCTTGAGATGATTGACATCAGTGTGTTTGCAACTTTCAACTGATTTGGTATTGTTCTGTCTTGAGAGAAAGAGCTCTGTAAAAACTATTATCATAACAGCAAGCTGTGAACATGTTATGACTTACTTATTATGACTTAAACATTTTTTTAATCTCCTCACTTTAACTCCTAATGAATCAATACACCAACAGTTTTGTGTACAAACTGAAACAAATTCTTCATAATATTAAATATGTGGTGCTGTTGCTGTTGCTGATGAAAGTCAATGCCATGTCATATCAATATTTTCAGTTAGCTTCAGCCTTCATGGTGCAAACAAAAAAAGCAACATTGGAATTATTTCCCTTTGTTATTAACATCATGATAATTTCAAAGATATTTTCAAATATCATTTTGTGATCTTAATGGCATTAAATCGGCATTCTCATCCAAAGATAACTGACTGTTCTGCCTATATTATGAATCTAAATAAATTTATTCATATCACAATTGTCAGTTTCGCCTGTCACACCTTGCCCTAAGCTTAGATGTCAGTAAATGGTCACGGGAAACTGACAGAAAAACACAACCACAACTCACTTCCCTCTTGCACCCTGCAAGCAGCATCCTTTCTTAAACCTTTAAACTGCACCGCTGAAATAGTACTTAACCTTACGAGGAGAAAAAAAAAGTATTTTTGAACTGCGTAACAGGCAGTAAAAGAGGGCAATACTGCTGCTGTTACACCCCTATATCGCCCCCAATAAAGGATGCGGGTGATGAGTGCAGGAGGGGCTGTCAGTCAGGAAGGGGTCCCTGGGGTGAACAGAAGGCAGGCGGTGGTGTCGCTCAGCCATGACCAGGGCACAATGACCAGGGCCTGACCCTTCAGACCTACCATCACACACATGCCAGCAACCATGACACTCACAGAGAGGGGGGCTGGGCACAGAAAAGGAAGTAAAATGGATTGTGTATATGTGCATTTTTGCACCTAGCTTAAAACACCCACATCAGCCTAGATTTGCAAATTTGAGACATTTCGTCAAAATGATTACTATCGTGAATTTGTCAACAATTCTAGGTACACTGTAAACCAACAACCAAACTCAACCAACAACAAGCAAGCCTAGATCCATTTAACAAAGGGAATACAATGTTCCTCCTCTTCTTCCTCATATAAACAACTTTCTTTTCTTCTAGTAAAAACAATAAGTGGTCCAAAAACATATTTGAGTACAACCTGCCGCAAATCTCTCTCTCTCTCTCTGTCTCTCTCTCTCTCTCACACACACACACACACACACAGTTCAGAGTGGGACGGTGGAGACAAAGGCTGGCCTCCACACCCCGTGCTGGGAGCACACAGTCGACTGGACACACAATTGAGAGCGGAAGCAGATCAGCTGGCCTGGGCCTGTGAGCGGGGGGTGGGGGTGGAGGAGAGAAAAGAACCCCCCATTCCAAATTATTCCAAGTTATTCTGCTGGATGACTGACTTCATTTCCGACCAAAAGCAGGAGAGAAAAACAGAGGGAGGGTTGAGAGTATAACTGAGGACTGTGGGGGGAGGAGAACGTGGCTGTGGATGGGAACAGGGTGGAGACCAAGGTGACAGTCAACAGCTACCACCTGCATTTTAATACAGCCTTTCCTATTCAAAAAAAGGATGTTCACGGGCGTTTGGGGCATCTATACAGAATTCTATACACAGTAACAGATTTAACAGTGTTGTGCTGTTTCAAAATGTGTTTAAAGTGGAAGCAAAAAGCAAACAAAATGCTATTTTAATGTTTTGGATTTGAATTTTGCTTCCACTTGAACTGAACTGTAAGAAGAGAAGTCGTGATAGGGGAGCACGTGCAGACCAGGCAGGCCTGGGCCTCGAGGCTGGCTGCTCCAGTGTGTGGTGGAGAAGGGGGATCCTGGGACAACCGTTTCCAAGTGGACAAAGTGGCCGTTTGTCTGCTGCTCCGGCCCATGGCTCGCTGGGCTCCAGCATGCCATCATGCTTTGCTCCTGTCTCAGCCTTGGGCTTCCCACCCCAAAGAAGGGTGGAGGGGAGGGCAGGACAGGGGTTTGAAGGGGTGGGGGGGTGAAAGACAGACAGGAGGGGGAGAAGAAGGGAAGGAGGAGAAGGAAGAGGAGTACAGGAGAAGAGGAGAGAAAGGATGTGGCCTGAGCCCTGGGTGCTCGCCAAGTCACCCTCCCTTTCCTCCGCTCCGTCTCCCCCTTTTACCCAACCCCTCCCCGGCTGCCTCTCTCTACACAATGGCCACTTCTCTGCTGAAATTTCACGTTATTGGATCCCGGGCCTGGAGTTTTGTCCTCCCACAATGTCCAGGCAGCGGAGCATGCTGCAAGGGAGACACACTCTGCAAGCTAAAAGCTGGAAAACCATTCCTCCTTTCATTAGCATCAGAAAAGGGGAGAAAGTCCCCCCTACCTCTTTTTTTCCCCCCAATCGCCCTTTTTCCTCCCCACCTCTTCCCTGTATCAAAACCGGAGGAAGGCTGTCAAGCTCGGTCAAGCTCCACTAGACCACTTTAGCTTGCAGGACTTTTGAGAAGGGGGGGGAAATCATTAAAATATCATTGGGAAAATAAACACAAGCTTCTTATCCCAATCCGATTCTATAGATTATCCTCCAAAAGGAAAGCAATCACTAAGAAAGCAGAGAGAACGATGTTAGATTGTGTGAAAAGCTACATTGGTTGTGACTCATTCACTTTTTCTTCTCATTTGCCAATTGAACACCTGTTCTCATATAAAATATGATACTTTTACATTTCCTTAAGTGCCTTAGCTTGAACTAAAATACACCTTTTTTGGTATATTCAAGGTACATCAACTTGCCAAACATTAGTCCAAGGCTTGTAGTTATGCTTAATAAATAAAAGTATTCATACTACAACATTCATAATATGTAATCCACCAAAATATTTGACTCTAAAACCAAAATCTAGGCTAACAAAGGGTAACATGGAGTTAAGAGGATAAAGTGGTGCAGTTTCCTTCCCTGCGATCACGCCTCATTGAAGAAATAAATAACATGCAATCTGGGACTCAACCGTCGATTCCAGCAGTGCATCTAATCTGAACGGTGCAAACTAGCTAGCCAATTAGCCACGGTTCAAATCCCCTAAATAACCAGTGGCAAACTCAAGGGCAAAGACAAACCCAAAACAAACACTAATATGACCTAACATGGATGCAGTGCAAATTATGACATGGCTCTAGAAAAAGACACTTTTGAAGGGGCTGTCTGTTAGCCATTAATAAAAACAGAACCAATTATCACACAAAGAAACACCAAGCCAGCAACACAAGCCTGCTACGTTAGTTGCAGTGAAAACTAATACGCTGGCTATAGAAAGAGAAGTGAAAGAGAAATTTGCCCTATCTCCTCTCAACACCTCAGGCTGCTGGTGAGTCATCGTCCTCACAAGAACATTCAGCTTAGCTACCAACTGACTCAGGGAAAAAAAAAAACAGAACAAGCCTACTCTGCTGCTGCACCACACAGCAAAACTAGACTCCAAATTTACCACCATCCTTTCACAGAAATACCATTTAATATGACGACAAATTATCATAGTCACTTCTGGTAGCATCCGTCATAGATAGCAGTTAGTGGGTCAAATGAGTCTGTAGCACAAATCAAGGATAGACCTAAATCAGAAACTGAATGTCAGAACTACTCACTCAGACAGGGTTTCCAACATTGATTTTCTAACCAACCCCTCTATTACAGGATTGGGCCTGCAACCCCAACAACAATATTCTAGGTGCCGCTGCGCTGTGGCACTATAAATCAAAAGAATCCCATATGTGTATCAAATGCCAAAAAACTATTCTCAAACATCAATCAAAGCCACATATTGAGATGATCTTAATTTGAACCACAAGCATTTAGAAAATTAAAACCTTGTGCTTGCCATTACCAAAGAAAAAAAAAGAGGAACCACAAATTTCAACTGCTGCGGTGTCTCTGGTCTGCTTTGATGTTAGAGTAGTCCCCAGAGACCCAAGCCTCTACTCGTTATAGTTACTCTGAGAGGGAAACGGGAAGCTGAGGGGACAAGGCAGCCGTCTAGCTGTGGGAGAAACTATCAATACATTGCAGGAGCGACTTGGGAAAGATAAACCACCAAACCATGATGAAGGCCCATGGGATGTTAAGAGAAACTGCAATGAGAAGTTGTAAACCATCACAGCATGCCCTGTTGTTGGGACTAACATAACATTATCATCACTGCCATAACCATAAACGTTAGAAACCGACGTTTAGACCATCTTGAAAATCAATTGGATTCACATTCGAGAGCTTTCCATTGAACCTTGGACTCTAGGAATTAGAGAAATCAAGAAATGCTGTCACTAACCAATAAAAATCTGTTCCAAGTTCTAAACATAGCCACTAGACAGGACAAATCTGATCAAAAGTTTACCGAGCGGATAAAAATACACATTCATACAAGGCTCCAATTTTAATCCTATTTGAAAACTTGACTCATTAATTCATTTATTTGATGATAGAAAGCTAGAAAGTTTACTTAAATTCACTCAACCAGGATGCAGGCCTATCTCTCCCAGAAACACATACACATGCCAAATGTTCCCAGAAAAATAAACACAAGTGTGTGCACAGACACACACACAGAAACCCCTTCCTGTTTTCAAAGCATTTGGAAACTCAATCAAAGACACAAGGTTTAGGATTTACATCTGTGCCCTTTTATGTCTGTGGCCTTGCAGGAAAGAACCATCTCAGCCCAGCTGCAGCAAAGAGCTCACAACAAGGCCCAGCCTTCATGCTCCCGCATGCAGAACAACTGAAAACAATATCCATAATTCAGACACTTAGTGCTAAAAGCACTTCTTAGAGGCATTGAGATATGGTCTGTGAACATCAGAGGCCCTTCTTGACAAAGAAATAAAGACAAGCCTTGCTATCTGAATGTTGTGTTGGCGACACACAAAAAAAAATCTGCTATTTTTTTTTTAGTGTAGACTTAACAGCTGACGTACACAGCACAGATCCACACCGAGTCTTTGTCTTGAAAATAAGAAAACTGGTTTAAAATATGCTCGAAATACACTGCTGACATTTACGCCAGTTTAAGCGTGCTCCTAAAATACTTGAAGAGGAAATGAAAATTATAAGAGGGAAGTGGCTCGGGTTTAAAATACACAGAATCCAGACCCAAATCTGGCCATGGGAATGGAACAGTCCACCACTATACAAGGCCTGTTCAGTTTGTTGGCTTGTCTCACTTACAGACAGTCCAAGCCCTCTGGTTATACAGAGGATCATTGTCATTAATCAGACAAACAATATGACAGCTTCTAAAAGAATCTGTAGACACTGATTTGTACAATTTTTCACTTTAAGTAAAATAGGTGAAACTCAGACAGGGCTAATGTAAGAGACACTTTATACAGTACATTAATCTTAAATCTACAACTTAATCTAATAAAATGTGTTAACATGCCTGACAAACAGTAAAGTAAAATGCTGTTACACATGCCCCTGAGTATATTGTCAAATAACACATTTTATTAGCCTCTGCAAACCACTGTAGTCACAAGCAACACTTCCCTAAAAGAATACAGAAGCAAAACCAAAGATGTGTTCAGCTCAGCAGACTTTGTCAAAGGTAAGATGTGTCTATACAACTTACATTTGGCCCGCTAGTCTTCATGGAGGTCATAGCCAACACCAGCAATAACCCCAAATAATACCATCTATAAAAAAGTCCAGGAAATTATTTAGCTTAACATAAGGGTCACAGGATATAGGCAATTAACCAGGCCATAAAGCACTAGCCTCAACAGCTGAAGTAGCTGTCTCCCTTTGTCGTTTCAGGACATGATGGGGGCTGTTTGGGAGGAATGTGTTTGGAAAGCTCAGCAACAGGAATGGGAGTGCGAAACAGCCCTCAGGTGATAAGATCATGACACCTACATTGGCAGATAAAACGCTGAGCTGTCAAATCAATCACACAGATAGGAAGAGGACAGAGAGAGAGAGAGGAATCACTGAGGATCACCTGACTGGCAACAGAGAATACCACAGAAACGCAGGAATCTAAAACAATGAGGCCATACCCTGTACATCGCATGCTCAGTGGAGTATAGAGGCAACTGACCTCCACTGATAAAAATGAATGAGGGCCCTAATAATCTAAGCAAAATCACCATGTATGCACACAGACTTAAATATCCATTATTACCTGTTCAATTTATAGTTTTCTTCAAATAAAAACTGGGGAGGTTTCCTATGTTTTTAAAAAAGGTCTAGTCCCAAAACCAGACCTTGCTAAGTTAACTGTGCGTTGTCAAACAAAAAAAAGCAAAGCAGAAAAGGCACTAGTAAAAAGTACACCATTTTCATTTATACAGAATGTAAAAGGATTATCTGCAATGTACAAATAAACAGTACACCTCAACTGGCTACTGCTTTGGTTGAGAGAAAAATTTTTAGTAAATGTGTCAATGAGAGAAGCTGCTTTCATATACTTTCATAAATCTCTCACATGACCACATGACCATGTTGTGAACATAGTCTCGCCAAGGCCAAAAAACATGTTCTCAGCAAAAGGGTGTGCTGTGTGAACACCACCTTGGCTTACCACCCATCATTCAGACACAACCACTTCAGGACCATCTCTTCACACATTTCGTGAATACTTTCAATTTAAAATGTTCACAGCGCAAGGGACAGCAGAACAAGCACATTTTTTGTTGAATTACACTTGTACAAGGAAGCATAAATCCAAAAGATAGACTTGGTCTGCACAAACAATTTCCATCTATTGCAAAAAAGCAGACCGTATTTCAGAAGAAAGGGCCTCATCAAAGATCATCCTATCAGGGGAAAAGAGCACCATACCACAATGTAAAATGAAACGCACAACCGTAAAAAAATATCTGAATCATTATCCTAAATCCTAGAAACAAAATTACACAAGACATAAAATATCAGATTTCCAGTGAACAGTCATCTCATTAAAAATAGCATACTAAGAAGTCTCTTTTCAGTAAAAATAAATGGCTTAAGCAGTTCTTTGTATACTGTTCACTTCATTACTATGAATCATACACCAGCCAGGAAGGTGGTGGAATCATAACAACAACGTTTAGATCACTTCGCCATCTTAGCTGCTTCCATCACACAGTGAGGAACAAAACCAGCATACACTATAGCTCGCACATCAGTGATGATCTGTACCCTGTAGCAGTAGTTCCCATAGTGGGGCCTGGGGGGGGGGCTTAAAGGAATCCCTAAGGTATTGGGTGGGGGGTCACATCAAATTTAGGAATGGTCTTCTTATTTCAGTGTGATTTCTCTCTTCAGAGGTTAACACGATGACAACATGACTCAAATCAGAGGTTTCACCCTTCCCACTAGCATCATCCATGCTAGGTTACGACACAATTTATGAGAAAACATGATTAATACCACAAAACAGCTGAGATGAATTTCACAAAAACATTATGCCTTCAACAAACAGTCAGTGGTTTTATTGTTATCTGTGTGGTGGGGCTTAAGATGAGGAAAAAGGAGCTCCTTGACATATGTTACATAAAAAAACATAAGTGTAGTTCAAGGACAAAGCCTCCATGCATTAAATCCATCAACCTCATAAAGGCCAGATAAACGGAATGGGGGAAAACATGTGGGTGTGTTTCGAACATTAAACCGTGACACTGTAAATGGCTGAAAGGGGGCATATGACTTCCTCTGTGACAAGTACATTATGAAAGAAAATCCTCGCACATAGTGAGGAAACGTCGGTTAAATAAAAGATGTGTGGCGCTTATGTCAAATAAACGACTGCTAGACAAGCGCTTGTGTTTCATATGTGACGCTTCGTGCAGAAAATGCAGGAAATGCGAGCCATTGTGTGATCGTCGGTGCAATGCGAAACAGTGTACAGTGCTGTGAATGGGCAGGCAGGTACTTTATGAATGGAGGGGATCATGTGACCGCAGCACCTCCCGAAGCAGATATTTCTCACTGACTGTCAACAAGCGCACACAAGGGATCAGCCCATTCAAACAATACCAAAACGCGACTCGAAATGGGCGCGACGTGCAAGAAAACACCGTCGTGTACAAATTAACATCGACATCGAAAGGTCGTGGGGATTTGGGCGTGAATATGACGCCTTTTATAAGCGTTTTTATGAATGGAGATTGTGATATGTAAATGAGTGTGATTGAGAAAAAAAATGGCATCTTCGGCTTTTCAACGCTGACATTGCCGCAATCAGCTCAAGGGGTTTTCATTAAAGAAAGGCTGGACTGACAAACAAACTGGAGATGCACGATTTTAATCGATGATTATGTTCGGAAATCATGGCCGACAGCAGTTACACACGGACCTTGGTTGTCAATATAACGCTATCAGATCATGATGTGCTGATTTCACATGTATGCAAAATTACATCTAGACGGTATTATAGCTCTGTACGTGTCTACAAACAGTGATCCTCTCATAAATGATCAAATATCAATACAGTAATGATATATACCATTGGCATATGATTTTTTTGAATTGTATGTAACTGAATCAAACAAAGGCAACCATTCGTATCTAAAATACGGTGGCTTACTATAATTTCTCACAGTATACATGTTAGCTGGATGAATTAGAAGACCAACATTATTAAGAATGAGATAGGATTTTTACTATGGGCCTATGCCATTGCTTGAGAGACAATGTTCCTCTTAACCTCAGTCCAATCCATAGAGCACCCTTCCAATAGTCCACAAATCAGTCCAAACAAAAAGATTAGCAATATGTGTTTCTTCTTGTTGATACTGTTAAAGTAAGGTAATTAAATAGCAACGTTGCTCGGTTAGAAATGTCATTGGAAACAGTGATAGTGCAATGCTTGGACGAGTGTTAATAAAGCGTGTGGTAATATCAGAATATCTCCAAGCGGTTATTATTGCAGCTGCATGTTGTGTATGGAAATGAAGAAAATGTATAAACGATACTCACTCGTTGTTTGGATTTGTTGAATCTTCACTCATTTTTTTCCTCACGGGGATCCAAATCCTAGCAATAGCATCGACGACGCAGTGACGGCGGGATAAAATACCACAAATATCACCATTTTCCTTCACATATAGAATTCACCCCTATTTTGGATGGTAAGTAAATGATGTACAACGGGGCATGCCTAACTAAGCGTCCCTGTGAAACCCAAGTGAAGCTAGCTTAACGTTAGCTTTGCTGGCTGGAACTAACGTTAAATCGCGAGGAGGAATGACAACCGTTGATTCATTTTATCCTCCCTGGAAGTAAAATCCGACCACAACAAATGGGCCATCGGCATCATCCTCTTCAACAAACACAGATCCTCGCGTTGCAAAAATGCGTATAGATCCTCAAAAAATGCAGAAAATGTTGTAGACTATAGCGTTTGGCAGGTTATTTATGGCTGGCTGTCGAGCATCCATTCGCCAACTTCAGGTCCAGGACAACACTTGAAAAAGCCCTGTGCAGCGTTGCTCCGTCAACGTGTCCGAGTAATTTGCAGTAAAGGCATCCAAAGCCCCCCTACAAAAGGTACAACTGCTTTCTCTTTTAACAGCGACGCGTTAAGTAAAAGCTCTAGACTTGAAATTTCCTTGAGAAGTTGGAGGACATATGCTTTAATCGAACTCCATTTTCAACTCGGGGGGAATGAAACATCGGAAAACTGGGCGGATGTGTCGACCCTCGCTTGAGAAAATTAGATCCCTCCGCGACGTAGTAAAAACATAACACTCTTGCGATAAAATACCATCAGCCAGCCCAAATTTAACGTATCTAGTTAAAGAGTACTGCGTGTTATTCTATACGCGTTCCCTCGTGGCCATATGCTGCAATTAAGGACTGTTTTTCTTTCCAAAGTTGAGCTAAAGTAGTCCCTCCACTTCCCAAAAGAAGTTTCCCTTCAATCACGCATTGATACAAGAGGGAAGCGTCTGTGTGATAGCACGCAAAGTAGAAAATAATCTGGAGGAAGGACTTGGGCTGACACACAGACTCGGCCATTAACAAATTCTCTTGTTTTCTTTCATTGCAGTTTTACTGTGATCGACCGCCCCCGAAACACTTTTGAAAGTCTTGATGTGAAACTGTGCGAATATGCTGTAAATATACACAGGCATGACTGCTGCAGCACGTGGAATTACATCAGATCCCCTTCAATGATTTATGTGGCTAAAGCCAAGGTAGTAGTGTTTCTGTCGCAGAGCCTTTGCATTACTATTAGCCTACTATTATTCATAGTAGTAGTAGTAATAGTAGTGGAAGTTGTAGTAGTAGTAATATTACTCAGTTAGGACTAAATGCAAAGTGAAAGGGTGGAGGAAAGTCAATTCTGAAAATAAGGGTCTTTTCTGAAACTGTTATTCATTCCAAGTTTTAATAAGCAAAAGCCTGTAACTGGACATTATACATTTAATTTAAAAATAGACATTAGATAAACTTTCTCACCATAAAGCCACACATGTGAATTTTGACCTAAAAGTAGCAAATTTGGTTGAATAGGGGATTTAAGTGCATGCAAGCAGCTCCAGTTATATAGTTCAAGCTGCTTTATCTTGCACCCCTGACTTTCTCTGGGAAGCTGGAGCATCCACCAAAATGAACCAGCCCTAAAAAAGTTTAGAAAAATCTATACATGTACCTGAATCTTATTTGCAAATGTGTTAAAAGCCTTGCAGAGCGAATCGGTGGCCTGGTTGCGTAAGACTTAAATGCTATTGGATTTCTGTGCTGTGTGGAATGGCAAGAGATCAGGCTAAATGATTCTGCCTGGTTGTCATAGTGACAGCATGTTGTGTGAGAAGTTTCTTTGTATTTCTCTGGCTTTCATACAGCTTGTGCCACAGCCTTATGTTGCAGCCATATAAAATATCCCTCTGTGTAGATGGGCAATGTATGCAGGACTCTCACATATGTACTGTACCCATGACACATATTGTAGACTTCTTTTGGTTTTTGAATAGATTTTTTGTCTAAAGTGTTGACTGCTACCCTGATGACTGCCTGAGAGCAAAGATGAACGGTCTGTTGGGATTGTGTTCTCACCAAAAATACAGATGTCTATTTGATATGAATGTTGTATTTGCTTATTTACATGCGTAGTTTGCATTAGCACAATGCCTCACACTGAGTGATCAGATGACAGAAGACTGTCTCAGTCTGGATTTTACAAAAAGTGACCACTTGTTTTCACTTCCTTGTTTTTGAATTGGGTTACAATTGTCATGATCAAACTTGGAAGCCCAAATAAAGTTCCCCTTGTTTCAAATGGAGCAGAAAAAGCAGTGACCATGAATTTTCCCACTAGCATGTTTGTATCCTTTAGAGTATTCAGGGTTCAGGAAGTCAGTCCTCTTTCTCATCTCACAAATGTGCATTTCCTGTGTTTTTCACACGCTGCACACAACACACTCAAACAAGGCAACAGGATGTTTAGCTAACAGAGGCATCCCTCACTAAATCCAATCAGGGTCATCACAATTCTCTTTAAGATGGTAAACAAGCTAACATTCTTTTATTGCCAACAAACAACCTCAGAATAAAGGATGCGTTTAGCTCAACACAAACCTCATTCAGTAGAGTCCAACACAAATATAACATTGCTTGACTTTCAGGAAGATGGTTGAAATGATTTGCAGATCATAGTTTGATGTGATTTGTGTCTGGTCATTTTTCTTCATTTTTTAGTGATTACTTTAACACTTAAACCCATTTTACAGACGTATTCCGCTTTTTATTGGATTTGGCTTGTTATTACATTTATGAACTTGAGACCTTTCATTTCTGGGTTAGGACTTCGACTTATTTATGATGAAAAAAATGTGATGAATTTGCAAATTATAATTTCACAGACAAAAATATGTAATGGGGTATGACATATTTCTACATGGCAAATTCAGTAACTTGAGTGTCCCTTTGTCATGACGAGCGACAAAC
The DNA here is from genome assembly GCA_900303245.1 of Selene dorsalis. NCBI lineage: Eukaryota > Metazoa > Chordata > Actinopteri > Carangiformes > Carangidae > Selene > Selene dorsalis. Next base: position 36,351 of record OMNW01004400.1, on the reverse strand, counting down.
TTACGGTAGCTCATGTTTTATTATTTCTCCCTGGCCACTTTTATTCAAGATTGTATGGAAGATTCATTCCTATTTATGGATCGTGGCGACTAGAATCAGATGATGACCTCAAAACACAGGTGATGTGATCACCAGCTTGCAGCAACACAGGCAGACTCTGGTCACAAGAGAGAACAAGTGAAGGCCTCTCTTTGTACAGCAACTATGGAAAGCAAGTTCAGTGTCTGTGTCAGCAGAGACCTCCTCCATTGAGAAAAAAAAAAAACAGGAGAAAGCTAATGACTAATCTTGGTCTAATCTAAGGATCCTCTGCCTTATATTTGCGTTACCTTTCCCTTGTTTCAATTAGTAACTTCAACCACAATTAGGTCTCTGAAAACAGACTGGGAGGTAGAGCCTTCTGCTACTGGACTCCTCTACTGTGGAACCAGCTCACTTCATGGGTCAGAGAGGCAGACACTCTCTCCACATTTAAGTCCAGGCTTAAAACCTCTATGATATAGCTTTTTAGTTAGGGCTAGCTCAGGTAATCCTGAACCATTTTTATAGCTATGCAATCATAGGCTGCTGGGGGA
>OMNW01004400.1:3894-31397 GCA_900303245.1 Selene dorsalis | reverse complement strand
CCCAGGGAGGCAGGGCTGGAATGTGGCCCAGGCCCTATTCTTCTCTCCATTGCACAGCACAGGAGAACTTCAGGTTCACACACACACACACACACACACACACACACACACACACACACACACACTCAGACACGCACAAACAAATTCACATGGTTGCACATCCACTAAGTCCAGAGGCCTGGTTCTGCTCGCAGCCAAGGTTCCACGTGCATCCATGGTGTGGTCTGCGTTTGTGAATATGTGTGTGTAATGTGCTTTCCTACCCATGAGTTTGTGTGTGTGTATGTGTGTGTGTGTGTGTGTGCACGCATGTGCTTGAATGAACAAACTTCTATTGAGTGCAACCTGAGAGCAATTAATTTTTCCTTTCGAGCAGGAGCTGTGTAATTTTCATTGCTTCACGCATTGTTATTAAGTCGTTCCATGGTGCTGCAAATTCCAACCAACAAAGCGAGCTCACTGCTCCTTTTAAAACTTGCCAGATCTGCTGCCCCTTCACTTCAACCCCCTCAAATCCCAATACACTCCGCTGAAGGTCGAGTCCCTAACACACAGAGTCTGAGTAACCCAGTCAGTGTCATGTAATTTTATTATATGGCACACAACTTTAGACACAAGATACAAACTTTTCTGCAAATATAAAGAGCTGCATTATTTAACATTTTCACATCATAGAGTTGACTTTAAATGCTGTAAACAACCAACTATGCAAAAAAAAGAAGAAAAAAAGAAGGATTTATCAAAGTAGTAGCAGTATCAGTAAACTAGGATATAGCATATAAGCATTTAACTTTCATTTTGGAATATGTCAGCATTTTCCTCTCCTTCTGCTGTGGTGTGCTGTATATGAAATGCTATCCATTCTCTCCTTGGCCCTCCAAGCTGCCTCTGGCCTGAGCTCACTACGAAGCACTCAGATCAAAGAGTTAATTAAAGAGCCTAGGAAGTATGGGGGAAGTTGGCCTCTATAGTTTATATGTCTGTCACCCACCAGCACAAAAAACTAGGTCTCTTAATTGATTGAGAGTAATTAGTCTGTTTCCTACAGTGGTATGGCTTTTCAGAGTCCTGACACATTGGACTATCATGATGAATTTCAGCTCTCTCAGGAGCCAACTGTATGAAATGTGTTTGTGTGGATTTCTCTGTAAAATTGAAACAGTTTAACACAACTAATACCCTTTCCTATAACTATCATCAAAAACCACAGACACTTGGTTTCTGTAAGTTTGGCCACTTGGGAATGACAATACCACAAAACCAATCACATGCTTTCTGTCAAAAGTCCCTTGACATCCCTTTAGAGAAAGGAAGACGGCAGTCGTGCCCTCCAAATTCACCAAAGCGTGTTTTTATTATTATTTTTTTTTAAAAAACAAGAACTATATAAAAAAAGATGGTCCACATAGTGCTGTCATTCAGAGCCAATTTACTGCATGGCAGTCTTGAGACTTGCAGAGCCAATTGATTTTTGCATTGCCTTTTTGATCTCTTACACAGCGCCAGGATCTCTGGACTGTTTTCTCAAATGGGGCAAATAAACAGGGTCAGTGTGTTTATTTGAAATGGACAGGGAGAGGGAAGGAGAATTGCAGAAAACAGAAGGGGAAGGAGAAGGAAAAAAAGGATGTGGGCAAGGCTGAATGGACGAAAGAGGGAGATGAAGGGGTAAAAGGGGTGGGAGTAATTCTACTATTAGAGCCTGTTGCATTGACTCTGACCGTGGCCTGAAAGCCAAATCAAAGCATTTCCATTCACACTGAAAGTGGCTTTATGTGGGCTGACAGTAGCATTGGACTACATGAGAGAGCCCTGGAGTCACATGGACACAGTCTCTTCTTAACACTGCAGCCTGCTCCATTAGTTTTCTAATGATTTTCTCTTGTTCATATGACATTTTTATTGTTTATACATTCACAGGCCCATACTTGATTGATTGTAATTATGTGTTAGCGTTTGCAGATGAAAAGGTTTATATAGTGAACAACAGCCTATACATGTATGTAATTTTACCTGAGCTAGTGTGCCTGTATGCGCTTGTGATGGATTGTTTGCACATGTGAAAGTAGAAGGGCATCACGTGTAACATGTAGGTGTGTGGATGAACAAGCAGCAGCTCTGTTGCTAGGTGAAATTTGAACTGCTGCATTGTCTCTGCTTTCTTTAGGCCTATACTGCCACCAAGTGGCTCATTTTAGCATTGCAAATGGTCTGTATTGTTCTCAACAAGCTCTTCTCTGTATAGATCTATATAGATAGATATAGATAAGTAGAGAATCAGTCATGCCCAACACCAATATGAGGTTATAGGTCAGCAATACTGTATGAGTAATGTAAGCATAAGGGCAAAGTTTGACACAAAAATACTGATGCTAATCTAAACAAGTAAGTCAAGTCTGAAACATGGCCCAACAGCAGGACAAGAATCAGAAGCAACAGAAGTGAGTACAACAACTATTTTCAGTGTAGTGTAATTGCATGAGCAGGGTTACAAAAAAGACCTGTGAGCACCACAGTTGTTTTGACCACATTTGCAACAGTGCTGTGGAGGCTGAAGAAGAGCTACACCACCAATAACAGAAGGTGCCTCAAAAAATGACAACGTCCACAGTTCACTGTTTACAGAAAATTGCATTGACAAACAGATGGGTATGTGCCTCTGACTTGGCACAAGGATTATCTGTGGAGACTGGTGTTTCTGTGACTGATCAGACAGTGTGAAGGATATTGAATTGAGTCGGCCTCTGCAGACGAAGTCCAAGAAGAAAACCATTGCTCTGAAAATGGCAAGATTAAACTTTGCCAAAGAACATGAAAAGAAGCCCGAAAAATGTTGGCAGCACATTCTTTGGTCAGATGAAACCAAAATAATTTTGTTTGGATGAGATGGGATCCAGCATGTTGGGTGTGGACCTGGCAAGGACAGCCATAGTACTGCATAACATCAACTGTGAAACATGGAGGTGGTCTAATATGGGGCTGCAAACAGTGAGGGGGAGATGCCATTTCTAAATGGCACTATGAAGACAGATTTGAATACCCAGAATATAAGGATGACCCCCTGTCTGAAGTTGCATCTCAATGATCCCAGCAAAGTAAAGCGATGGTACCCTGCCAATGTAACACCTTTAGGGTATTGAAAGTGAAGGATAGAGCAATAAACCCCCTCTGGTAAAGATCAGTTAAAATAAAACATCCATTATCAGTCTGCTCAAATATACGAAAGAGCAAAAATGATTGATAATGTTTAGCTTGTCAGATTATTTAAATTAAGATATAGGACAGGATAATTTTGTAACTTGAAAAAAACAAAATACAATGCAGTCCAATCCATCTATTTTTGTTTCCAATTATTACACTATCTGTTGCACACTTCCTGAAGCCCATTTGTTTCTGTTGAACATCATTCTTAAGAAGTGGGCCATTGAGATATATTCATTTTTTCAGAATAAATGTATCAGTAATTCTAGGACTATGGTGCCAAAGGTGGGCCAAAGTTCAAAGGTGTGGTTGACTGATGGGGTAGTGTTTGAACAGATATTAAAGTAAAGGGTCAATTGTACTCCATGGTGCATTCATGGGTGGTGGAACTGTGTATTGTTTGTACAATTTATTACTCCATTGACTTTATACCAGTGATGCATTGCTTATCATCTGAGGTACTGTAACAGGAACAGACCTCAAAGCCGTTGCAAAATGTTTCCACTATTACTACAAAACATTAGAACAAAGCTTACAAGAGTTCAGAAACTCTTGAAACCTGAATAGAATGCATCTCAAAGAACATGGTTCCTGGACTCGAAACCTCACAAAGTTCCCCCAGAAAAATGATTTACAACAATTTTGATCAGTCATTTATTCTGAGCCCCCTTAAAGGTAAAAAAAAAATGTTGTATTTGTAGAATTTCCACTCTCAAAAGTGAAGATGTGAAGTTTTTCTTTGTCATGTGAACATTTAACTCGCTATATTACAGCTTTGACCTTTTGGGTGAAAACAAAATGACTTTTTTTTTCCTCCATAAACCGAATAATTAATCTAAAAACAACATTGCAACTAATTGAAATTGACTATTACCTTTAGTTGCAGCGTCAGAATACAACCATTATTGATATTATTGAACATTTTCATGTCTTTTGTTAAGAAGGGTTAAGGTTCAAAGGTGAAATTTCAACAAAGGCCATTTCCGGTCTGTCTACCTGTTGGCAGTGTGCTTACAATTGTGCGCAACCAAAAAAAAAAAAAAAAAAAAAGCACAAGTGTATCTAAATTTGTTCATCCTCTGACGAGATGTGTCTAGTATCTGTACAATAACAATATACAGCGGGTATTAAAACGCACCACAATGATGTAAATGTGGATAATAGATAACAACAGGTTTACAGGTGCGCAAAAGTTTATGCTGAACCTAGCTTAGCTGAACCGCCTGGCAAGTGACTGAAGTGGCTAAAAAAAAGAAAAAAATAAGGGCACCGAGCGAAACCGTTTCAGAAGGACTAAAGGATGAAGATGGAGAGAAAATTCTGTTCATACAGGAGAACAAAGTAACACTTTTGGAGGACGACGAAATCGTATTTCCGACTGCGCCGTGGTGAGCAAGGGAAGAGGAGGATGCTAACGCCGGATGCTAGTTAGCTCGACACCTGCCAGGGAGGGGTAAGTTTAAACTGGCTTCACCTGCCCGCGTGTTTTATCTCAGTATGTGCTTTCTGCCTCGGTGATACAGTGTAAAGAAGTGCTGTACATGTTTTTGCTTGGTTGTGCTGCTGTGTGGTCAACTTTTTTGGCTTTAGGAAGTGTAGGCTAACTGAAGTCAGACTTAAGAAATGTCGGCTAACTGAAGCCGGTAGTAACTTATAGCTGGTAGTCTCAGTTTTTCATGTGATGGCTTTCTTACTGGCATTGCAGTAATACTGGTACTTAGGTCATCTAACAATAGCCAAGTTGTGCATTGTGAAAACCGTGTTGTATTTTTGGAGTCATTGTTGCAAGCAAAATAAAATGTTTTGTTGTAGTTTTTGGCAGGCCTCATGGCACTATAGTTACTGGTACTCAAGGCGCACATGACACTCTTACGTCTGTAATGAGGATTTGCAGCTTTTGTAACATGTATCATAAAACGGAATAGGTTTTTGAGTAAGTCGCAGTAAATCGCTCTGGAGAAATTAGTTTTGTCTATTGCTCTAATAATTATCAGATTGGCTTACAGCAGTGACTGGAGGTATTAAGTTTTATATTAGATTTACTTTCCATGATATTCAGTGTTAGATGTTTGGCACTAGCATGACACCAACCATCTAAAGATGACATTAAAAAATAATGTCCGGCTCGGCTAGTATGGCTATTTTTCCAGTGGCTGTGTGTAACTGTTTTTATGACAATTAATAAAAGTAAAAAAGCAACTCAAATAGCAATTCCAGTTTTTAAACCACTGTTCTCCAGAAGGAGAACTGCTTTTAAAGGCATGGGAAAATGGCAAAGGAACGCATTTCATTTTTACATTTTCAATAATAAACACCTGTGGCATGTGAAGATGGCATTTTTTAGTTTTTTGAACAGATTGTGAGTTAATGCATTGGTCTGATGCTTGCATTTTTGTTGTAGAAGTGAATAATTTGGTATTCAGTCACCAGTTGTGGACTCAGGCTCATTAACTATTAATGTGCGTGCACTTCGGTGCACACGCTGTGTGTCATGTTTCACAAACAACATTTAAAGCACAGAAGTGCTATGATTTTATTAATATTTCCATCTTTGATTTCCTGCTTGATTTTGTGTTGGTTAAACAGTAGGACCAGTTTGTAGGATTTAGTGACATCTAGTGGTCAGGTGTCAGATTGCAATCTATTGAATAGCCCCTGAATACAATCGAAAGATGGTGTAGATGGTGAGAAACACTGTTGCAATATGGTGGGCTCCATGGGCCCATTCATCATATATATATATATTCATTCATTTCCTATACTCCTATACTATATTCCTATAAGCTGGCGCCTATCTCAGCTGACTTAGGGACGAGAGGTGGGGTACACCCTGGACAGATATATGATATATGTGTTTATGAAATCTATCTGAGATTTGTTTTTGTGTTCTATACAGATTAATGATTTCAGTTGAGTTCTGAAGCATTATATTTGTAGTATATTATATCTCCCAACAAGGAGCAGCAATACACAGATACAAATAAGAAAGATGGAGAGAAATATGACTTTATCAGAGACGAGCACATGTTTTCAGAGGGTGAGAAAAACTTAGTCTGAATTGTTTAATGGATACTAAACCCCCACCCTAACACGTAAAGCACACATCTGTCTCCTCAAGGCGTGTCAACAGTGCTTTGATCACTCGGATGTGTTCATCCTGTTGCCATGAAGGGATGAATGTCATAGTCATTTAACACACCCCTTGGGAAAGAAAAACAGCATTGAATCCTAGATATTTATAAGTTGAAAGACACATGCACATGCAGGAACTTTAATTCCACCATCAACACAGTCAATGTCTGGCATATTGGCAAAACATTTGTCCATCGCATCAAAATCTGGCATCACAATTATGCCAAACAACAACTTTGTAAGAACATCCCAACTTCCCCTGCAGTGTCAAGTGTTTTTTCAACATATACTTTGGCAGCTTGATGAGTGAGCCCTGGTGAATTTCTTTTGAATTTGATAACCCTGGGTTTAAGGAGGGCAAGGACCAACATGCCAGATGCAGAGTAACCAATCTGTGGCAGTCAGTGAAGATGCAGAGAAAAATGTAACCAGGTGAGTTATTTATAGAGGAGGTGCAGACAGGACTGTTAAATGCTGCCTGTCATCTATGAGCCCTCTTTGATATTTAAGTCATCCCACGTCAACAAACATTTTGCTTTTATTCTCAGGTTTCTTTTTTTGTTTTTGCTTGAGCTGGAGGTTACAGAGGTTGTTACTCTACAGAATGCTGCTTCTGAGTATTTTAGTAGTGTAATGCTGTCACCCTTAATGACTGTAGATGCCACAAATAGAAATATTGTTTTTAGTTGTGAGAGCTGTTGAGGGGACTGTTTCCTTTTTAAGGTTTTGTTCCCAATAATGAATGATCTTTTCCTGGTCTGTTTCTTTTGCTTCATTTTCCTGCTCTCTCTCTCTCCACTTTTACCTATTTTGAAAGAAAAGCAGTGCACTACCATCAGTAAAGAGCGATTGTGTGCATTAAAGTGGCTGATAGCGAATTTAAATAGGGATGTCCAGATTAAGTTTTTATTGCCTTGAGAGTCCTTTATCTGCATGTATCTGCAGATTTCAGTTATTGGAATATGTTATATTTATATTGCTACCTCAGCTATAGACTTCTAGATTCGGAGCAGCTAATTTTTTATGAACTACACAATACAAATAAAGTCCTTGTGAAAAATTATTAAATTAATACACTTAAATGATGGGAACTGAACTGGGAGAATGTGATACTGAGAACGATGTAAAACCTTCTGCTAGAAAGAAGACACATCAGACTGGAGTTGCTGAAAGTACAGAAACACTGTTGGACTGTTGTCAAGTGTCTTACTGAATTAATGTTAATCAGTGACAGCTGGTGTGTTGATATGACGAAATGGAAGAAGCTGCTGCATGAGTGTTTTGTATGCTGCCACTCTTTGTTTGGAGAGTAGCTCCAGAGAGTTTGGAGTTAGGAGGAGAGGTAGTAGAACTGTATTTTGTTGGTCTTGGTGTCAGACCTTAAGAGTCACCCTGTCAATGTTTTTTTTTCCACATTCATACAATCAAATTTTCACTCCCATATGCATTAAAATGCTCACACTGCAGCACCCAGGAGAGTAGCTTTGCCACAATGGGCCAAGGTGAACAAAACAATTTTGATCCGCTGTATTTTAGTTGATCCATTACTGGATCGTCAAAACTGGACTGGCATAGATAACAATCCTTGGCATTGGCAGGGCACATCTCTTGAATGTTTGAGTAATGATGAAGATAAATGTAGGGTTGTGTAATTGTGCACTAGAGCCTCAATCAAAACAATTATGCAAGACAGTGTTTGGTGACATTGCACACTAGTCTGGTCATGGGAGTTGTCTTCACTAACATTGCTGCAGTGAAGCTTTTCCTGTTTAGGATTCTTTTATTCAACTGTTCAGGTGGTTTTACAGCCTCATTATCAGCAGAAGTCTCATGCTCTCCAAAACAGATGGACAAGGAAATAAAATCAGGTAAAATGGGAAGGCAGTTGCAAGTTTAGTTCCTAGAAATACAGCAGTTCCCTAACTACCACAATGTAACCTGCAAGTAGTAAACATTACTAGTTGGTTAAATGCAGCTTTGAAAGACTGTTACTTACACAGTGGAGCTGTTATACTGACTGAGCAGCAGCTTGTAAAACTCAAACAAAGCAGATAAAACTCCTGCTCAGCCTTAGCTCACCCACACAGGTGTTTTCATTTAGTTTGCTTAATTATAATTCTGTCCAGAGCTGTGTGGGAGTGTACACACTGTTTTTGATTGACATGTGTTTCACTTTTCTGTTGGATTTGTTGAGTTTGTCATGGTAGGACAATTTGCACTCAAAAAAATGATCATGTAATGCAAGCACAGCTCTGACTGGTTTTGAACTGAGCAAAGATTTAATCAGCCACAGTTAATGAGTGAAGTATCAATATTGTGGGTGAGGGATCCCCCCTCTGCTGCTCACCCTGAGGTTTGTCCCGTTTTTTTCCCTGATTGGGTTTTCTTGGGAGTTTTTCCTCAGTCGATGTGAGGGTCTGAGGGCAGAGGATGATGTTATGATGCTGTGTAAAGCCCTTTGAGACAAACTGTTTGTAAAAATGGGCTATACAAATAAACTTGCCTTTTTTTACAGCAATAAAAAATGTAACCAACAATCCTCTAACTTCTGCAGTACGATACTTCAGTGCTTTGATGTTAAATTATGGTGGATAATTTCTTTGCCAAAAACATATGCCAATAAACAACATCAGGTTGGCAGCAGTTCGGCTTCGTTGTTTGACAGCTTTCTTGGTATGGGAAAGTATTTGTTAATTAAAAGAGACATTCAAATACTTACGAGGCCTACATTGTATTTACCCCTTGGGCATTCAGACTCAAAAGCTGACATGTTAATAGATCCGCAATTATTTTTGTTTTAATTTCTGAGCTTGTTAAACGAGGCGGATGATGTTTTGGCGTTGTCTTCTTTGTTCAAAACTTGAAAACGTGTGTGAAATCTTGTAATTTTAAATAAAATATTAATATTTGAAGGTTTGTGCATGCAAGCCTTTATGTCTTATACAGTTTATCAAATGCAAGAAAGTTTATGTTTGTGTATATTTTGTAAATATTTTTCATTGGAATTGGTATTGCCATCTGCATCGGATATACCCATCAACGGTAGATCAACAATTTTTCTGAAATCAGTCAGTAGTGGATCCAGTTCAGAATTATGGCAGCTGTCAAAGTGTAGAAGTTGATGGAGAGATAACATCGGTGTGGTCAATGTCTAATTGAGAAACATATTTTGTAACTTTTCAGAGGGGTTTGACAGCCTTTTTTTTTGGAGGGATGTTATGAGAAGCGATAGAGCCAAGTTGATGTCAGAACTGATAAAGTTAGTGTAGATGTGATTCTTCTGGGACTGACAGAGGCAGGATAATAACTCTACTAATGTTTTTGACTGAAGTAAGGGAGGAAGAAGGAAGGCAGACATAATAACAACAACTTGTGGTTGAGGCGCAGCAAAAGATCTGCTGCAACTTGTGGGGAAACAAACCATGCCAAGTGTTGCTGCGTTGAGGCATGTCTTCAGGGTCAAGTTGAAGACAGCCCAAAGCCAGTGTGAGTGGCTCCTGATGCCAGTCGCTTACTGACATTACCATTGACGCTGTCAAAATAATGATGAGTCTCAGGTGGTCTGTCATGTTAGTCACTTAAAGCACTGCCTACACTGTGTGTGTCAGCGATACCAGTGGCTAAATGTAAATGTCCTGCACTTTGTCAGCATGTCATAGCATCTTGTTGCAAACTTGTATGAGTGAACTGAATTTACAGTATGACGGTTTTATCACATCTGAATGACAGGGTGTATTAATATTATTATTTTCATTTTGCAGACAGAGTTTAGTTCTCAGTGAACCCAAAAAAAATGTTTAAGAACTGTTAAAAAAAAAGAAATAACACAATTTCTCCATGTAGTTTCATCCAGGTCTTACAATAACTGTAAGTCCTCTATTTTCTCTTGTGGACTTCTCGGCCTCTCATCAGGCTTCAAGACCACAGCTGGTTTGAAAATGCTGCTGCTGCTGCAAAAAACAAACAAACAAATGCACTAAAGGAATGTCTGTGGTTTCTGAGCTTTAGTACCAGAGTTGTCTGGTTCCTCGAACCCCCTGTGACTATTGCAGTAACCCTTATGTCCACTAGAGAGCACCATTGAAACTGGATTGAATAGCACTCCTCCTAGATCCAATATTCTCAGTCTAACATTGGTAGTAACATAGCATTGTATTATCCTTTATGTTGACATCTTATATTATTCAGGGACTAAAGCATTTTGTTTATAGAGCTTGATATGTTTCACTAGTTAAGTGATTGAATAAGAAAGGCTGGAAAGCAACGACTTATATTGCATGACATTATAACTGTTAATGAGCCGTGGCTTAAAGATGAGGTTTTATATAAGCATACTCTTTTATTACTTACCACCAACTTCCATAGTGTGGCAGTTTGAACCAAATTGGTTAAAATTTCTTCAACCACAGTGGTACTGATGATGTTCAAGAAATATTACAAATAGGCTTTGTGACGCTGTCACGCAGAGAGGGAGGAGGGGAATCAGTTCAAAAAGAGATTAAAAGCAAAACATTATGGAAACAATGGGACAGGCTGGTTAATGTTAAAACCTTGCGATCTAAACATGTTTGAAGGGGATTTTTATGTAAAGGAGATGCAACGCAATATAATTTGACTATAGGTGTCAGAATAAGCTAATTAGATAACATGTGTTTGCTATTAATTAGTCTGTTCCTCTATTGAAATAAACAGCGCTGAAACAGTTTCACTAAAAAGTGAACATCCTAAATCTTCATGTAGGATCCATTACAGGACTATTATATTAGACAGCAACCATTTTAGTTATGTGTACCTAATAAAAAGGCAACTGAATTTATTTAGGCCATGATCTTATAAACCCTATATGCAGACATCCCACATTCTCACTACTGTAAGTGTGCCACAGCGTCTACACAGGGACAAAACCCCGAGTCCCCAAAGAGCAAAGCTGTGTGTGATTCAGGCGACGGCTTCTCCTCTTGCTCTCTGAACTCTGGTGCTTCACCTTCAACTACAGTCTGAGAGGAGAGGGAGGAGGGAGAGGAAGGAAAGAGGAAAGGAGGGAGGAGAGATCGGGGGAAAACGCGCCACATTAAAAGAGGAAGTTCATCCTCTGATAAACACATAGCTACACATCCCACTGGACCCACTGTCTGAGATGGCAGTCAGTGCTAAATGTGAGCTTGTCTGAGCTGCACCACTACAAGGGGAGAAACCGCACGGAATTCATGTTTTGTCCCTAGGTTGTTCGTTTGAGAGCGTTAGAGGATTTTAATGCGTGTCTCTGTACCTCACAGTTTCCATTCAAGGGGCTCTCCAGACGCAGTGCAGCTCTTCACAGAAGACATGCATAATCATAGCAGTGGGGAGGGGATGAAACAAAGAAGAGATGTGTAAAGCGTCATATACATATGGCACGTTATATTGTACCCCTTTCAGGTATTCTTATGGGTGTTTTGGTTTTAGGTTTGATTTTAACGTTGTTACACACAAAGGAAACAGCCGCAGCTCAGGTACTTCAAAGAGGCCCTGGCAATCCCACATAGACAGACCACATTTCAGTGGAGCATGCTGTGCTGTGCTGCACCGTGCTACAGACAGAGAGCTGTTACGGAGAAGAGACCATGGCTTCTCATTAAAAACACCACTGTTTCCACCACAGATTAGACTGCTAGGGGAAAACTACACAGGGAAGACACCCTTGCCACATATACAGCCGAAAGAAGCAGTGTTACATGATTGAAACTGTCAAATAAAGCATACAGTCTCAAAACAAGTGTTCACAAAAAATGACAAAACATTTTTAATGGAAATGATTGACGGGTTGTTTACAGAGAAATCTCAGCTTTCTTGATGTTTGGAAACGTCTAGTCTTTTTGTGAGGGCTGCTTTCTTTAAGCTTGTTGTTTTGCTGTACACCTGGTCAAGGCCTGGGAACAGATCCTAATGGTTAAAAGGGCAAAAAATCCCACAGCTTTGTATACAGTAGGCATTGTGTGTACACATAGCTGTCACCCCAAGGCTGCATGATAAAAAAAATGTGTAGTGAGGGAGTTGTTTTTGGAAAGACTTTGTGATTTCAGGGCCCCTGCCATGGGGCTGTGATGTAAATGTGACTAAGATACAGTATGTGCTATGCATACAGTTTGCTGGATTCTGTAGTTAAGGTCATAACAGTATCACCTCTGACCTTAAAGTCTGCAGGCTCTTCTTTGTGGTACACCTTACCCATTTAGAAGGCCCATATATCTTTATTACTTGAGACCAGATCACAATTCAGTTTCATCTTTTGTATTCTTTTGTCACATAAATTCAACTGAGGGAGTAGTGCATTCATGCAGCAAATTCAAGCAGCTAAAAAAGTCTTTGGGTGAACGAATGTCTGAATCTTAAGATGGCCAGGGTGTATTGTGCCACCAGCAAGGGGTGCTTTGGAGAGTGCAGAGACATTTATTAGTGAAGCTAGGGGTGGTGTGCTTTCATTTCCTGGTTTAAATGGAGACTGTCTGCGAGTCCACACATGGGTTAAAATGAAACCTTATTCAATCCTTTTCTTTTGAGGAAACAGACAGGAGACTGAAATCTCCACTTTTTCACATGCACCATTTCTTATTTGGAACTGTGTTGTTGCTGTGGTCATGGTTAAGATGTGTAATAGGTTATTTTGTGGATTTTTTGTTTGTTTTGCCCTCTCTCACTGTCAGTAGAGAGGAGCCTAAAGTGATGTGGAATGTATGCCTACTTCCTACATTCATTCTTTGTTGAAAGGGAAGATATCAGGCAGTGTCCTAATCCCTTTTGTCATAGTGTGGGGTCTCTGTTTGAGCAGGTCACTAACTGCTGTTTTCCCCTTTGTTTTGAATGCATCTCCTGCAACTCAGGGCTGAGTCGCATGCATAAATAAAATATTGTACCATACCGTGACATTATCTAGGGCAGCTCTACTCTACAGCCAATGTCCTCTTACAGTCGCCATGGTGCCTGCAACCCGCTGTCACACAGTGACCTGATTTGGAGGACTACATGTAACAGTGAGGTTGGCACACATGGCCATAAACTCATTGTCACAATTAAGTCAGATCACACTCGTTCTCACATGCACACCTGAGACCAGCACGAACACGGTATAACTGGTGTGTCACGGGCCTTTTGTACAGAATCCATCAGCAGTTAATTGTTTGTTTATTATATTTTTTTTTCTTTTCAAGCTACGTTTAAGTGCAGTTTCTAATCAGCTGTTAGCAGTGCAATTTAGTACACCGTCAAAGAGTCACAGAAGTGGAACAAGTGTAAACATGATAATTGGCCACCACATAAAAGCTGCATTACCCAGAGAAGGCTCTGGATGGCAGTGTCAGGCTGTGCTACCCACCGTCAGACTCGGCTCTCTCATTAGTGAGGTCTAGCAGGCCCCCTCCGACATGTCTCATAAATGTCAACACCAATACAGCAGGGGACAGTGCGCCTGGATGTAACAAACACAGACGCCATGAAAGTCCACTCTGTCTGTCAAATCAATCACCGAGGCTAGCTGCATGTTCACACCTCACATGGAAACTACCTGCAAGTTGGCATTTGGTTAGTTTAAAGACACGAGGAACAAACCCCTGTGGGGCAGTTAGGAATTATTTTGATCTTGAATATAAGATGAAATTTGTCACATACAGTGCACAGACCTTGGCCGTGGTCTTTGTAAATTCCTATATGTGTATATATATGCGTATGCCTGCTGTATGTCTCTTGAAGTTATTCTCACCTTGTTGTGGTCAGTAAGTCCCCTTCTCTGTATCCCGCAAGCCACCCTCTCCCCTCTCCTCCTGCTCCTCGCCCTCCACCTCCTCCTCCTCCTCCTCTATTTCTCCTTTCCATTCTCTCCCCTCTTCTCTTTCCCATTATCAAGCCATGTGCTGCTTGCACTCTTTTCCATTCTCTTCCAATCGGGCCACAGGAGCAGGTGTATTGGAGATAACTTGCGCTGTGCTTTGTTTTCGCCCTGACACTGTCATTAATCATTGCCCAAGCCACACTTCAACATATAATAATAAGGACTGGCTGCTGTGTGGGGGCTACCGCCCAATTGCCTTTCATTGCGCGGATGCCAAATTGGAGGTGAACGGCCATAGCCAGACACTACTCCCCTGTCCCCAGACTGTCTCATCATTTAGGTATTTATCCATCTCAGCCTTGTCTGCGGAGCTTCTCTCTGCCCTCCCAAGAGGCCCAAGATTGTTAGGGGGAGGATCAGATTTGTTGCTCGGGCTTTTTGGCTTTGATTCTGTGCCTATAAGTTAGGGATTAGAAGCAAATTTCCCACAGGGCAGTGCTGGATTTGCTGGTGTTTAACTGTTTAACCTGTCTTAGTCCTGTGTGGCAAAGGGGTGTGGGTGGTGGAAGGGAAGGAGAGAACTGGTCAAGAGGCCCAGAGAGACCCATGTGGGTTAAGCCAGAGCGAGGCCAGCATTGATAAGAGAAGCTGCCTTATCCATCACATCTCCAGTGGAGTTGTTAGAGTACTGCTGTGTGTGATGGAGAGACTGTGTAAGACGTTGGAGTGTGTGTTTATGTGTGTGTGTGTGAATGGGTTCCCCTGAGTACTACAGACTAATAAATCTGAATCATGTTGGTCCTCCTTCAGTTACAACCCTTATGTGTTGCCTGTAATAAACAACATGTAAAAATATGTACCGTACATTTTGTCAATAGGCCAGGCCAGGTCCCACTCCAGAAACTTCATCTTTGGATTAAGTTTGACATTGATATTTATACATAAAACTAAACAAATGTGGATTATTTTGTGTGGCGTATTGATGTTGTGCTTTATGTACTGTGTACATTACATTGTGGTGGAAGATACCCTCAATATTTTATTGCCATCTGAAGTAATTAATAAATATATGAGCAAGAGTTTTCAGTAAAAGAGAGAAAAATTATGAACACAGACAAAGCTTTGTCCTTGGCCATGAATATACTATAGGTGCTATAGGCTGCATCTGCAATATAAGGTTTCTCAACCAGTTAAATGGTCCACGTTCTTCAGCAGTTTGTGGACTCAGGTACTCTGATACTTGCTTTAGGTTGGGGTCAGTGTTTAGGGCTTAAGATGTAGCCACCCTTCATGGGCTGGACTCCAGGATGGACAAGAGCGCAGACCAGCAGGAGGATCCCTGTCCTGTCAAACATAATCCAGGCAGATTATGGTGATCTGAGGGGAACTTTGGAGCCTTCAGTGTGAAGGTGTGCCCTCTGGGCCCCGCCATCTCTACTTCTACAAACAAGGACATAATCCTATAGAGTGAGTGGCCTGGGCTTTGATCTCAACGATCACCAATGCTCCTCACCTACTTTGCTCAGTGCACAGGTGTATTAGTAAGTGATGTTGGACAGACAAATGTCAGCAAAGACAGGAAGACTGGCTGGACATTGTTGCTTCACCCATTAGCTCTGATCCTAATGGGTTTGTGTGTTTGAGATCAAGCTCAGACCTGCAGAAAGGTGAACTCAGATTATCGCTGCAAACATAATTCATTCCATAAAAAAAGGTATTAATATGTCTTTCACGCGATCATTTCAGCAGTTTGACATATATCAGCTCACTGTTCTCCTCTTGCAAATGTTCTCATTTTGCACTTTGAATCTCTGTCTATACATATCTTGTGAACTTCTATATCATTCTGACATGTAGACAGTAAAGAGCTCCATGTCTCCTTTGGTGCTGTAGAAATATACTGCAAAACTGTATTGATCTTTAATTAAAGAAGCTCTTAACCTTGGCTGGGCAGAAGACCCCCAGGCCAGTGAGTTAATTAATGTACTAATAGTCATAATATTTGTGCTGTGCACGGGAGGTACATAAAAGATTATCTATTGTATGAGCAGTTTATCAGCCCAATGATGCTAGAGCCCCGTGCTGTGCGTATATCAATATTATGGGCAAAAATCTGCAAAACAGACAGAAGAAGAGGGAGAGTTGGTCTTTTAATACCTCCCTTGGTTCATCAGCAGTTTAGCAAGGCCCAGTTTTACCTCTTGGGATTCTTCTCTGATCGTAACCAGGCGGCGTCGATGGGCCTTAACAGGCACTAATGCTCTGCTACCTTGACAACACACAGCAGCTATACGCCCGTTAAAAGATTCACTTCTTCTTCAGATGAGTCAGGGGTCCCTCTCCACCATTTACCCCACACTCCCAAGGAGGGTGTCTCATCCCTGGATCAAAACCTCATACTACTGACCTTTCAGCTGCTCCCACCAACCACTAGACCCCCTCATAAACAGGTCCCAGTGAGGGAGGGGGAGAGGGAGGGAGAGGGGGAGAATGTGTGCATGGGGGCCCAGACACACTGTGATATCACCCTTTATAGCTGTATTGATTTCCTCTCAGGATGCAACTATTAACATTGAGCTGCTATGGTGGCTGCTGCTGTGTTGTTCTCTGCAGGTAAGAACACTGGCTCACACCCCCGGCCTTGTGAATTGTATATAGGGGGGAGAAAGTGGGTGGGGGAAGCACAGGGGAGGCACATGCTTTTATAATTAAGGTCAGCTGGGATGCATTACAGCATTTGGAGGTGTTAAAACGGGCCCTCCTCAGAGAGTATGTTGGCATTGCCCACGCTCGTAAATTAGCCACACTCCCTGCTGATGTTAGGAACAGGGGATGGAGGGGAGGAAGGAGACTAAAGGGGGGAATAAGGTAGATGATTGGATGTAGACATGAGGTTGGATTTGATTGTATTGGATTTTTATTCAATTTCCTTTTTTCCTGAATTATTGATTTATTTTTTTTATGTGGGTGTTAAAAGGAACCATATCAAACATGTCACAGTTAAACCAAGTGATGTCTAATAAGATCTCATTTGCTGCATGCATCTTATTAATTTCAGTTAATTATGCATATGGATATATGCATCATCATACACCACTCGCTATCCCAAGGTGCAGAGGAAAAAAAATAATAAGGCAAATGCATCTGTTTTGGCATTTTATCACTTTCTACAGCAAAGATGTTTAGTTCCTCCCTGAGTATGATTAAGTGTTTTGATCTTATTAGCACCATCATGTATTAGTCAGTTTTTTCTTTAATATTTTGCTTTAAATATTAATTAGATATAAATGCCCAAGCCCCTATGATGATTCAGGTGTTAATACTGGTAGCACAAACATGTGCTGCACATTACCCCCCACAAAACCTCCCAGAAAAGTTAATTAAAGGACAGAAAAAGTTAAATAATGGGCGGGTAAGTCAACAGATGCTCACTTTGGACCAACAGTGGCTCCAATGAGGCAGGTTAAACAAAGCAGAGCCCTTCAGATTCACAATGGGGACACTGTCAGCAAGGACAGAAGAGGGGAGAGGGAACAAACAGAACACAAGAGTTTCACAAACAACCTGTCATAAGGCATTCAGCAGGACAGGTCTGACTGGGATACCCAGCTCACACCCTGCGCCAGGGGTGAGGCGGAGGTCATCTCAGTGGTGCACGGTGGGAGAAGTATGACAGTAGCAGAAGCAGTAGGTTTGGGAGAGACAGAGACGATGAGGAAGTATCAGGGCTTGGTTACATAGCATCATCAACATTGCTAACTTCGGGCATGTTAAGTCTATTGTTTGAAGTTGGTTGTGTAAGATATTATATCATAGTTTTAGATGGAAACTAAATCGGAGAAAATAATTTGTTCAAGAGTGTGCAACTGAAAGAAAGGGGGCCTAGTCTACTTTCTGATAAGACAGGCTCTACAGAGATTTTATCATGGCTTCATTTATGCTTAATAAATTATTGTGGCTTTATAAATGAGAAAGAAGCTAGTACATTGTCAGGATTGCAAGAATTACATTTTATCATTATTGATCAATCTGGCAATTGTTTCCTTGATTAATTATGTAATAGTCTATTAAATGTCACACAGGATAAAACTTAAACTTAAAGGTTTTGCATTGCACAATTACCGTGGTGCATCTGGATCATAATGCATTTATTGGCTTGTTACTGATCTATAAAGAAGTTATATATAATACATTAATGATTAACGAAACACAGCTTTTTCATAAAGAAGTTACTGTTTTCTAGTTACCAATTGGATATAGAGTTTCTTTTTTAAAAGGTTGTTGCGCCCTTGTTCTGTAGAAGCCTGTAGCAATGCCTGTAAAACATTAGACTCAATAGATGTGGGGAAACATATAGTATACTAAAGCAAAATCTCCAATCAGCATGACAGTCATTATTGTCATTTTCATTTTGTGGCATTGATTTCAGATTTTTACTTGATATTTCTGGCCTGTTTGACAGCTTGTAGATACCCAGTCATCACTGTGACCCTCCTGAGACTACAATGAGTGCCAAAAATCTGAGAGAAACCAAGTAATTTGAGCCCGTGCCACTGGCCATCATTTATGCGTGCTAACCAGGGCCAACCAAGTCTATGAGTGCTGCTTCTTTTTAAATCAACTGGCATATTTATGTGTTTCACAAAGGACATTATTTATATATATATATATCAAAGACAATATGTTCACTTTGAATTCACGAAAATACAATTGAATGAGTCATCATTCAGTTATATGTTTAAATTAATCACGTGATTTTTTTTTTTTCCACGTAGGAAGTATTGAAAGAATAAATCCACACCACAGAACACTTGGCTATATGTTCTTAAGCACTTAGCATAATTACTACCTTGCCTCACGTACATACCATTCACCTTGTGGTACACTGGTACTATTTGTGTTATAGTCATTGTGGTGTGACTTTAATGTTTGAATCAACTGAGAGCAATACAGCAGCAGCAGCAGCATGATTTGAGAGTGTGTTTTATTCAGTTCATGTTTTGTAAAGTGGTGTTGTTCTCCAAACAGTGTTCCTCATGAGGGTAATGAGTGTAAGAGTGATTAGAGAGAAAACTCTGAGGAACTAAGTAGAGATTCTGATCATTGTCCCATCACATTGCAATGCTTGTTGCACCCTTGCCTTGCTCGTTTCACTGAGCTATACTTGCCCTGCACTTCCAGTTTAGCATATAAATCAACATGAACCTCTGCTTTTGCAAGAACGAATGAAATCTGTTGTACAGCGCTGACCTGTCGCGCAAAAAATATTGCAATGGGCCTCAACCTGCTACCACTGTTCACAGGTGTTTTTTTTTTTTTTACACCAGTATTTATTTGACCATTATGTTAAATTGTCCCCATAAAGCCGCACTTGGCAGCACCATCCTCTGAATCTCTTTGTGAGCCACTTAAGTGTACCACTGGGGCTTAGTGTGTTCCATGGACCCAATATTGCAGCTTGGAACTGAATAAATAAAGCCAGTTTAGTTAGGCTGTAGCCCCTTTTTGGGGAAACAGTGTTAAGGAAGCAGTTCTCACATTTTGTGGGTTTTCTTGCTTGTTGTTTGGTGGTGCTGGTGCTATAAAGCTGTGAAGTGTACCTCTAGGACATGGTTGTGTTTGATGTAGTATTTCCCTGTCTCCTTTCATTGCAGAAATACTGATAACATCACAAAGGTCAGGCTTTGACCTCCTGAGGTTTTTTTGCGATTAATGTAGATTTTATGATGCAGTTTTTTTTTATTGGCTGCCACTCTTGCTGATAAGTTAGAAACCCACTGCATGGGGAATCAGTACACATTAAACATTAAATATTTCTATACCTGCAAACATTTGCGTAAGTTGCAGATTTTGAGTCCAGACGTTCTCTCCTTTGTGGCGCTGTTGTAATCTTGAGGACTGTTGACCATAGGCAGGCAGCCATAAAACGAGGGGGCCTGATTCTGTTGAGACCACCTCTATTCATGGCCCCGGAGCCACTGGATGCTAGGTGGCAGCCGGAAAATCACAGCTGTGGGATCAAGCACGGCACATTAGGAGAGAGAGGCCGGCCCCAAACAAGGGTACAGTACCGCACAAATAGAATACCAAAGACTGGTGGATCTTCTCACTGACTCTGATTATGCATCCTCCTGTTGAGGCACCTCTGCTATCTTCACAGGTGAAATAAAGAAGGGCTTGGACATACCATTCCTGCCATGAAAACTTTGCAGTGTTACCTGGAATTTTGATGTTTTTGAAATGTCTGACAGGTTGTGTCTATTGTTAGAATAACGTACTTTAAGTTAAGGGCAACATGCACGCCAAATAAGTTTCTCAAATCTTAGTTTTCTGCTTGCACAAAGAGACATTTGGTCGTTCATTATACCCTTTGGACAGAGCCTCACCATGCGTTTTCTTGGAATTTCATGCACAGGGCATTTTTCTACAGCAATTTACACTCCGACAATTATAGCGTTCTGGTGCAGATATGGTGTCGGCCCCTCCTCCTTGACCTCTGCCCTTTGCAAAGCAGTTGAAAGTGTGTTTCCTGATTAACAGCTAGCTGAGGTACATGGCTCCAGCTCCAGCACCTTGTCCTCCCAAACTGAGGTGACAGTCTCCTAGGCTCTTTATGGAAATTAACTGCAAAACAGAGCCAATTAGACCTGCGTTATTTAGAACGACTCAGCTTTTCACCCTGAATAAAAGCAGGCCCAGATAAGACCTGTACACTGCAGCAAATTAATGTGAAGTTGGTGGCCTGCCAGTAAGCCAGTCCATCTAAAATGAGGACATTAAAAGCATGAAGGCATTTTTTTGTATAACCTGTAAATTATTGCAGAATAGAGTACAGGGTAATTAAAAAGTGGAGTTTGTGAATAACTTAAGCGACACGTTACAAGTTGGAAACATTGATGCATTATGTTTTATTTGAGAAAAAGTAGCAAAATCACTGTCCATGTTTTGAATGTTTTTTAGCTCTTGTTTACAGCGTAGTTCATGGAATTTTTTTCCCAGGTTCTGCACCTTTTATACTAAATGTGTTACTGGGAATTAAGCATCTGTATAATGTCTTTTCACTCCACCAGCTAAAGATAGGGCTCTTAGCCTGATACGCTGTCTTAATTTTCCCTTTCTCAGGTCACTGCAGAGAGCGACGGCATTAGAGTGAGGAGGAGGGTCCTTACTCTATGTGCAAGAATACACTGTGGAAGTTGCAAAGGGCAGAGTCTCTAGGAAATCTACTCTTTCTTTGAAAAAATGTCACGGGAGAGATAGGAGATTGGCACCACAAAGAGCCCAAAATAGCACGGGCTGCTACGCGTTGTCAGACAAGATTTGGGCTGAGACATTGACTTTTGTTCTGCAAAGTATTGGCCCCTGAAAGGGAGATGGGAGGTGTAAAAATTGTGATTTCTCCTCTTCCCCTGGTTATGTGCAATACATTACCCTCCTGATAATGCATGCTGCTGGGAGTGAGGTTCGTAATGTCACTATTATTCCTTGTCTGCAACAAAAGAGGTGTACTTAATGTTTGGACAGAGATGGGAAATGGGTAAATATGGACTGTAGTTTTTTTATTTTTTATTTAGAACGTGGAATCATTGGTTACAGCAGTAGTTCTTCTTCAAAAGCATAAAGCCTGTCATAACCCCTTCACTTTCCCATAACTCCAGTATGCCCACTTTCAACACTGCTTCCTTCTGCCTTCCCCATGATAACAAAGGCCTCATAAATTTTTATGCAGGTTTGCCCCATGGCCACATAATAGGATTATGAATAATTTCTACAAATTTACAAAAACAAATCACATGCCACAGCTTAGAGTTTGCCAATAATTTCTCCATAGCTGATAGATCAAAGCAAAGTGCAGGGACTGCAGAGCCAGGCAGTAGGTTGACCCTGGTCAGGCATTTTTAATGAAAGGGTTAATCTCCTCAGAGGTGACTATTCAGGAGCAAGCAGTGTGACCAAATGAAGAATTCAGGTCTGGGATAAGAAGGAGAATAGTGGTCTTGAGGGTGCTGTTGGGTGACAGCAAGGAAGCCCTGAGGTAAAACTGTGTGATGCTGTATTTGAGGCCATCTGACCGGACCTCTTCCACAGTGCATTGCTTAAAAGAAAGAGAAAGGTGGGGAAAAGAAGTCGGGCTGTTTGAAGAACCTATGGCTTAAAGGCCCAAGGCTGTTTCATGGATGACCACAAACAAACCTGCTCTATTGGCTGTGAAACACCATGAAAATATCCCTACAATATGCACAAACACACATAGGCACAACGGTGACTGTGGGCGTAGTCATTCATAGAGAGCAATGGGGACACGTGCACGCACACTCACATAGGCTGCACACACACACACACACACACACACAGATGCTTTCTCAATAGGACCGCTGCGTTTTCTTTCAAAAAGTACCTGAATGCACTCAGAGTCCTGGCTGTTTGGGATAAACTTTGTTGTGAAGCACCTCTTGTGCTACTGTAAGCACACATGCCCTCTTGTGAGTAATTAGACTTGAATACCTTCCAAAAGAAGAGAGGAAGAGAGAGAGAGAGTAGAAAAAAAGAAAAAAGAAAAGATGCTTTTATAAATGTATAAGCCTTGGCTGGTTAAGGAGGTTTAGAAATCTCATCATGACAGTGGCAAAATGGGCCTCTTAGTAATTAGGAACAAATGAAATTGCTTATCACTTACCGAGTTACTGTGCCAGCCATTTGGCTGTGTTCAGAGGGATTAATCAGAAAGCTATTGACATTACATTGTTCCACAATTATCATTCATACATTTTATGGTAATTGGCCATTTCTTCACAGAAGAATTAAGGTGCCTACGTAATTCCAGACAAAATGAACATACGCAAATACAAACATTAATCAAACCCCTGAAATAACGCAACAACATTTCAGACGCTGATAATCACACAACATACTGAAATGAAATGTTAAAAATGAGGATATCAGTCTCCGTTTTGAGAGAAGCTGAAATGCCAAGTTAATAATTCATTTATATGAACGATGATTATTCATATGGAGCTAAATATATATTTGCCTGAAAATTAATCACTGATTACAAGAATAGTGAGGTTTATACAGCATTATCCAAATGTTTGTGAGTTGGAAATATGTTAAACAGATTTATGACATCTTTGACTCTACATATCACTGTAAAGGTAAAGGTTCACCTGAGCCATCTGCATAAGCTGGGTTGCCATGTAGCATAAAGTCTTCAGGTTAGAATAAGAACAAACCACAAACTGACGTTGACCCAATAAAGCTAATGAAAAAACACTTGCTCCTGAATGCAATCAAAAGTTAAACATGCAACTCCCCCTCCGTACTCTTTTTCCAATACCTTGACCACAGTTCCTACACGTGAAAATTACATGTCATTGTCCTAATGGCCTGAGGAGGGAAGGGTGAGGGGGGGTTGATAAAGAAGGTTTGTGGAAGCCTAATGCTTCCATAAACATGTTAGGCAAAGTCCAGCAGGACGTAATTGCATCTAATACATTTACTGAGGATTGATTTCCCTCCCACGACCCACCCACCAGGCAGCAACAAGCTGCGGTCAGTTCACCCGGGTCACTGCATGAGTTCCATGTCCACTCTGTCCTCTTTACACCAAGTAACAAGGCCGAGCCGTTGAGACCATGGAAAGTATTGGAGTGCAGCTTAATGAGGTAATTGGTCAAAGGCCATGACGATGCTGGGAGGCTAATACCTGTGACCCCTTGATCCTGGATTCCTGTCACACGTCTCTGGTGACTGTACAGGAAAGACCGCTGCAAAATCCAAACACTTGTCACCTCGGCCAGACAATCCAGACATGTTTTTTTTAAACCAAGAATGTGTGATATTACACTTCAAGGAAGAAGACTCTGGACTCAAGCTGAGCATTTCCCTGTTTCTCTCCTTTTTTTGGTTTAATTACTCCCATGATGCAGTAATGGGCCTGCCCCCTTTCCTTCCCTGAAGAAAAATAAACCCTAGCACACTTAAACTACTTCAACTGTTTACTTAGAGAAACAAGTTCGAGAAAATTGATAAAGGCAGTGAAAAAGCGCAAGAAAGGAAAAAGGATGGAGAACACAAACCAGGTTGATATTTTTTCCCTCTCCCATCCCTTTCTTTGCTTTTTATCAGGTTACGTGACTGGAGGCTTCATTAATCACCACCTCGACAGCCTCTGCCAGGGGGAACTAACTGCATTTGGCCCAATTAGGCGCTGTAGAGACAATAGGAACAGCACAAGTTGTGTCTCTATGCCAGGAGCCAAGCGTTGCCTCCCTGTCATTACCTACAGAAAGGGAAAAATTAACCCCTACCAGCTTCCCTGCTTTCCTCCATTGATCCGAGGCTTTTGTGGTGTCCCTGGAGCACGGCAGACAATTACAGATATTATTACATCTGCATTGATTTTTTTTAAAGAGAGCAGTGTGTCTCCAAGCAATTAAAAAAATTACAGTTCGGAAGTGGGCCAATTAAAATGCCCCCAGCCCTGAAGGGTGGCAGCGGTGGTGGTGGTGGGAATGGATGGACAGACTTGACTGTTAGAATGTTGTAGTATTTTTAGACAACGATGTTCAGTTTCACACATTGCGAACGCATGCAAACATACATACGTACGGCACATGCATTTTAAAACCTGTTGTCGATTAGGTCAAAGAAATGCACAACCTGCAAAATGAATGTCTAGCTGTATTAATACCTCTGTCCTCAGCATTGTCAGGTTTACTCTGCATATTTCCAACTTAAAATTAATCCTCATTTGTTCTAATAGTTAATATAATTTTTCGGAGAATAGCATGCATATATTAGTACATTTCACAGCAGTCTTTTAGGCTGTTCACTTCATCTTTACTTTGGCTGGATGAGTGTGTCTTTGCACAGCTGCCTCATAAATATTCATCTGGAGGCTTTTCAGATCTGCGCTGTTAAAGTATCATACCTTTGGCAATCAGCTCCTCTGTCATCTTTTATTTGTCCGACCAAACCCTGAACCTCATGCAAACTTTCTCACCCTCATTCTGTCCATCTTTCTACAGCCATCTCTCGATCTCTCTTACCGTCTCTCTCTCTCTCTTTTCTGTCACACGCACACTCACGCACACACTTCCTCCTTCCCGTCTTTCCCTTCTCGGGCCTTGACGCTGCTTTCCCCCATGGAGCAAAGTTGGCCTTTACTATGGCCATCCGACCAGACTTCCTGAAATCACAAAGAGAGAGAGGGAGTGCTAATTGGACTTGTGGGGAGATGGAAGACTGGCTGTGTAGAGATAAGGGATCAATGTGATGCAAATAAAGCCTGTATCCAGAGGCTGCAGAGTCTCCTTAGGGCCCATTGTTTTCTTGCTCTGCAATTAGAGCTGGGGAAGGAATTACCCCGTATTACTGCTGTTTGGTAGTTTACTAAAGCGCACACTTGCACACATACACCTACCTGGAGTGGTTTAAGATGAGCAGGTGGGCTTTGGGATTATTCAAACCTGCTTGTGACTGAGGTAGTAAACAATACCTGCAAATAAGAGAAGACGTCTTTACCAAGACACCCAGACAGTTGGAAACCAAAACAGAAAGGGTGCAGTTAAAAAAAAACCCTTATTTGGCACAGGAGGAATAGGGACAATCAAACTGTGGCTCTGAGCTGCAGTCGTTTTTTATCACCCGACATGCTGCATGTGTTTGAAGTGGAAAATTGTAGCTTCTTTAATCCATGGAGCATTCAAATAAGTTTATTTCTCTGGGATTAAAAACAGTAACAATAGCAGGCATTTAAAAACAAACAGCTCCAAACAAATGGCGACGAGGCTGAGGCGCTTGGCTTACGGGTAAGCTCTCCGTACATCGTGGTCTGTTTCATTAGCCGAAATGCATTATTATTGTTTATCTAGTGAGCTTTCCGATAAAAATGAGCCATGCTTCCCCTTTGGATTACAGAGTTAGAAAGGTTCAGGGGTGGCTTGCCAGTGTAATCCACAGAATTCTTTTCCAACAACAACAAACCCAGGAAGATGGGAGGAAAAAAAGTGTTTTCAACAAAGAGAGTTTTCAACACCTGAACACCATGGCGCATTTGATTAAGGGGGGCTAATTACAGAATATCATCAAAGGGGAAAGGAGCCTGGCCCGTGTGTTTGTAAGAGCCATGTTCATTGCAAATTCCTGGCAGCTGTTGAAAGAGAAAAATTCAGGAGTAGTCTCACGCAACTCTAACTTAGGGACATGAAAATACTGGACAATATATCACTGGCATTTTGTGTAGCTGCCAAAACATGATGAGTTGGATTTCGAGAACTTGACAGCAAGGTGGCCGTAAATTTCTAAAAGCTGGTGATGAGCCCAATCCTGTAGATGTGTAGTACATTTATATACACAAATGGTGCTAAATTAGTCAGAAAATGCTTTTACTTTGAGTAATTAGAGCTACTTCTAAAAAAAACATCACCTGCATCATGCAAACTGTTTTGTAAGATGTCTATAAAACACACATCACGCTCTCTGGACTCAGAGGAGCACAGAGAGCACAGCTTCAAGTTTTCATCTCATCTGGTCTTTGCTGTCTAAGGTCCATACAAAGGTTTAATAATGTTGTCCAGCTGTCAGAGTTGTAATTCATCAGGGGTAGTAAATGTAAAATACACATCAGAAAGACAGAAATATATCAGATGATAACCAGATGAGCTCGGGCTGGGTCCAAGCAGATCGGCCAAGCCTCACATTCCACCAGGGGAGACGGAGGGACGGGCAGGGCTGCACTGATTTTGGCAGAGTGAATACTTGGAGATATAAATGAGACAGTTGGCTCGTTTCATAATGAAATATCAAAAAATTCACCTGGAATTGTCGCGTTGGGTCCTTTTGAGGTGGCCGACTACGAAAGCTATTGGTTACAATTCAGCAGTTATAAATTTATGATGAAGGAAGTGATTTTAAGAGAGCCTAACTAAGACTGTGCAGAATATTCCCCTGGGTTTTTTGTAGACTATAAGCTGTTATCAGACAGCTATGATTCACATTACACTTTGAGCCCACAATCATTCATAACAGTCATCTCTGAGAAAGCCTCCTGCTGAACTGAAACGCCCCCCAAAAAAACATGAAAATTTAAATGAAATTATGGGACCTGCCTCTTTCGACAGTCAGTGTGATGACACGCTTTCATATCCTGTTTGGAAGGGTTTGAATGTGGTGAAATGTAAATGACTGGATGGACGGAGGCCCAAATGGGAAGCTAGATTCTACATGGGTCAAAGACAAGAAGACTATAGAACTGACATAAACTGAGAAAAGGAGGAGGGAGGGAGTCTCATTTGAATCGTCTAGCAGCGGACACACTGTGCCACTTGGATTATGGTGACTGTTGCATCAAGGGCCAATGCAAAAG